>CM039505.1:48113396-48190896 GCA_022432975.1 Begonia masoniana
AAAAAAAATTGAGATGGATCAACACCATTGAAAATCGCATTAAGAGCTTTTGAGTTACTATTGGCTAGAGCATCTTCAGTCACAGACCAGCTTTCTTCAGGTTTAATAGATACAACTCCAGCTTCGCTTGTAGTCGTTGGTGAATCCCAGCCTGTTAGAATAGATTTCCAGGCTTTCTCATCAATAGCCTTAATAAAAGCTCTCATTCGAGCTTTCCAGTAAGCATAATTGTTTCCATTTAGCAAAGGTGGACGCATTGTTGAACCTCCTTCTTTCATAGAGTCCATCGTAGCAAAACCAAGATCAAGTCCCGCGGATCTCGCCTAAGAAACAGAGACGACTCGCTCTGATACCAATTGATAAATCAAGGTTAGTGACTCGTTGTTATAAAGTGTTGTAACACTTCGTGTGACACCAGTTATAAATACGATATCGGACAATAATAAAATGCGGAAATTAACGACACAGGAGGTTGTTAACGCAGTTCGGCAATCAGCCTACATCTGCGGGGCCACGCCCAGATATGAAAACATTTCACGAGTTCAACCAAGGTTACAAGACACTCGGACTAAAACAAAATAAGACTCCCTCTTATCTTTGATGCCGCCTCCTTCAACCTTTACTAGTGAAACTGTTTTGCGAGCTCCCCTCGACTTAAATGTGACAAGCTCCCCTTGTCTCAGATGGCAAGCTCCCCTTGCCCACGATAAAAATAACAATCACAAGAATAAATTCCTATGACACTGTCTATGACGCTTAACAGTGTCTTAGGATATGATCACCCAGAACAGGTTTCAACAATTCAGTCTTTGATAAGACTAAATCAAATAATCACATACACCACATAGAACCAAGGGTGAAGAAATAAGAACGCCCAGATGAATAGAGAATTCCCCAAAACACAAAATTGGCGTCGGCACCTTTAAACATAAAAAACAAGTCTTTTTATCAAACGCAAGGTACAGATCTGTTTCTCTCACTAATATCTTCTTGAAACAGACTTTTCATTCAAAAGATCCTTTCCCACGAAGTCAGCCTAAGGATCCGAAAACTCTGCCAAACAAACTTGTCGCAGAGACACTTTCTATGACACTTTAGGAAAGTATCCCAAATATTTAGGAATATGAACCAAGTTTGTTACGATTCTTTTTTCAACAAATCTTATTTGAATTTACGAAATATTCTGCTAAATATTATCTCCAAAATAGATGGATAGAATAATATATATATCCCAAAAGAATATAATTACCATAAACATAATTTCCATAGCTTACCAAAATCAATAAGTTGCCAAAAACATACTGCCAACCCATAATAGCATTAACAATCTCCCCCTTTGGCATTTTTGGCAAAACATAACTCCCCCTGAAGGAGAGAACTTGAAACTCCCCCTGAATGAGAAGTTCTTGAATCAGACAAATCACTATGATGTCAATACAAATAATAGATCCAAAATAGGAGATATCCATAGCAGCATAACAGTAATCAATCTCCAAGAATATTGCAAACTCTTAAAATATTCAATCTCACACACCCAAATTACTCCCCCTTTTTGCCATAAAAAGACAAACGGGACAAACATTGTCAATCAATCCATAGTTCAAGTAATTGCATAGAATCCATCAAACGAAGAAGACAGAATTAAGAGTCATAGTAAGTACAGGCAGATATCTAACCAGTTTTATCAAATGAATCAGAAAGTGCTGCAGAGACATTTTGTGAAACATTTGCAGAAGAGGAGGCTTTAGAAGGTGTTTTCTCAGATTCATGGGCTGGATCTGTTGGATTTGAAGGATTTTGGACAGCTGAATGTTGAATCAGTTCATCAAGCAGATCCGTCAGAACTTTCTTTCGAGTGTCTAGGGCCTGCAATTCATCTTTAACAATCTTAATAGTTCGAGAAATAAGGCTGTTCTCAACAACATTACCAGATTCGGCTACATTGTGTATATCATTTACATGTTCTCCTGAACGAAGTTTATGACTAATTCTGATTTCATCTCTATCCATAGTGAGGCTATCGGAAGAACTAAGAGAGATTTGTTGAGCAGATAGAATACCAAAAATTAGACAAGGAAACGGTAAAGCAGACCTGCTGTGCTTCCCATTAGTGTGCTTCAAAATTTGGTCAAAGAAGAACTGGCCAATGTCAAACGGGATGCCAGTGCCAATTTGAAATAGTAGACGAGCCATTTTTTTGTTGACTCCAGTAGCATGAGATGAGGGGAGCCAGTTGCGGATTGCAATTTTGTGTAAGATAGCAAATTTTGCTGAAAGCTGAGAAGCAGGAAAATCTTTAGCACGTGGCCAAATTTGTCTAACGCCCCCTGTGACACTTGTGATGATATTGTCAAAATCCGGAGAAAACGGTTCCGAGTCAGTCCAAAAGCTGCCAATATAGGTGTTGATAATAGAAGGACTGAATTCAAATAGTGAGCCTCTCAAAAATACATGTCCAAACCTAGAATGTAGTTTTAAAATCTAATGCTGAAGAAGAACACAGGCTGATAAGATAGTTTGCCGTCATAACAGCATACTTTGTTGATAGTTGTGACAAACCTCGAATGGAGTTTTAAAATCCAATGCTGAAGAACACAGATTAATAAGATAGCTTGCTGTCATAACAACTTATGCACAAAATATTCTTGGCATACTACTAGCTTTCAAAAGCATGCATCTGACTCTTTCTAGAATCGTTCGATTCAATCGCTCAGCGAGGTAACGTCTGACAGACAAGTTGCTTGTTGGGGTCTTGCCATTTGGAATGGGCAAATTGGCGGTCAAATTTTGTAGGCGAGGCGTCGCTTACATGGCTTAGTCCCGTAATAGTACAACCTCTGCAGCTTGGAGCAGGGATATGGGTCTAATGATTTTAACCATTGCTTTAATTTCTTCCTTAAGGCCACTGGAAAAAATGGAAATGAAAAATGAATCCAGAAGGGTTGGAAGGGTGGGTAGAGCCCATGCTTTAAGTGTCTCAAACCGTTCTAAATATTTTTTAACTAAACTTGTTTGAAACAACTTACTAAATGTTTCGATAACCACCCTTGCAGCATTCGCTAAGAAACGGCGGCTTAAGGCAATAACAAACTCTTCCCATGTAGTTTGTGGAGAGGGCATCAACCAGCCATGAAACCACACATCTACCTGATTTTTAAGGTATAGCTCTGGAATACCCAGTTTTAGATGATGCGGAATCTGATGCATTTGAAAGTATCTGACTGCTTTACGAATTCATTCATGAGGTCCGTCGCCAAAAAAAAAAAATGAAAGTCAAGTTTAGGAAACCGCAACTGAGGCTTGGCCTGTAACGCTGAATTTTGGACTATTCCATTTCCTAATCATCATCATTTCAATTAGTGATAGTTAATTGACATACAATACAGTCATCAATTATAAATGATTCTATCAAATTGGGCTACAAATGAAATCCAGTTTGGTTTGGGCTATTTCAATGTAGTTTGGGAAAGATTAGTTGGCATCATCGGGAAAAACTCAATGACGTTGGGTTGGCCATTTGAGTTGAGTTTGTTGGTTTCAACTCGAGTTAGCTAGTTTTGGGTAAAGGGTTTCTAGCATTTGTTTTTTGGCCAAGCAGATGATAAATGATGAAACGACGATGAGGCAAGAAGCCCATAACTTGTTTGACAGAAATTTTTTAGTTATTTATGCAAATTTTCTTGCTCGTTGATACTACGTTCATCCACATATTTTAAATTTACAAGTCTTTTAATTATAAGAGTCTTATTCTGAGCACTCCAACTTTGAAACAGTGATTCTAATTTCTTTCACAGTTGATCGGTTCTAGTCTCTCTAGCAATACTGTGAAACACATTTGCATCAAACCAACAGCTGATATAAGCGACACATTTTCAATACATCAATTTCCAATATCTATTTATCTTGCCTCTCAATCTCATTACATTTTCATTAATTGGTTCATGGAGATCTTTGCAAAAAAAATATATATATCTTCCATCATAAGTTTTCACATATAAAAATTGTTATTTCAATTTTATCATCGAATATGAATCTTCAGTTAAAGTCACAAACTTTACTGACTGTAGTGAAATCTGACCAAGTTTGATTATCTAACAACCTGCCTTGACACCACTTGTTAGGAAAAACGGTATATAAAATTTTATTATGTAAATAAATTATTTTTCTTCCTTCTTTGTGTGATTAAAAATGGATTATTATGTCAATTAATAATATGTCACAATATAAACCAAAAAATAACGAGACACCGAAATTGGGTACACAATAATCTTTTCTAGAATAAACTGAAAGAAACAATAACAAGAGTGATTAAACTTGAGAATCAATAACGATAAACTAGAGAGAAACAAAGCAATCTCCCCAAATTGATTGTCAATACCAACTGAGTGACTTTAGTTTTTCAATAATTGAAATTGGTAGAATTGTTGATCTCTTCGACAAGAATAAAACTCCGACATCTTGGTTGAAACATAGAAGCGTTCGATCTTACACAAAAGATCGGAAAAATCTGAAGAAAAAAATTCTTTTTTTCTTCTCTCTCTCTCTCTCACTCTGGTCGAATTTCATTCTTCAAATCTCTCTATCTCTTTTTCTCAATCTTCAATCTAGGCTGGAAATCAGTTCGCTTAAAACCAAGAATCGAACTGAAAATCTCAGTTCAGTTCAGTTTCAGTTAATCAAAAACTAATTTTGGAACTCAGCCGAACTGAGTTCATGATTCCTTCTTTCAAAAATCGATTAAAACTTAATCGAATCGAATTTATAATATTTATATAATTTTTTATATTGAAAACTATAAATTATAAACCTAAACGGGTCAAAACTGGCCCAAAACAAGTCTAACCTGGCAAAAGCAACACAAAATCGAATTTAAATAGAAAAAACTAAGAACTAAAACTAAACCGAGGAAAAGCCAAAATATCGATAGGTTCGGTTTCGGTTCTAAAGGCCGATCGAATTGGTTTTGGTTTCAAATTTTTTGAAAATGAATCGTGTTTGATTTCAATTACGGGTGGAACCGAACATGAATGATTCCACTCCTACTTCAATCTACTTTTGAAACAACCATTTGCACTTACATTTGCGTTTCACATCATGTTCTAGTGCCTCTTGAACGGGTTTCAAAACAAGCAATAATCACATAAAAAGTGTAGTTTGTGTTAGATACTACTGTTCACTTACACTTTAGTTTAGCTTTCTAGTTCAATTTTACCTGTTTCCAATGCTCATCATTGCTTCTTTGTGAATATACATGTACAAGTGTGTTGATAGAAAACATACACAAAAGGATTTACATAATACTCTCTCTTTCTTCAAAGTTCATCTGCTCTTCTTCTTCTTCTTCATCGTCTGATTTCATAACCGCTGCCCTTTCTAAATCCCAACTTGGTATCAGAGCCATAATGGCGTCGCCTAGCTCCACAATTCCATCCTCCCCTGCAACCCAATCTTCTTCCCCACTGCCCCCTTTTCCCTCTGTAAATCAAACTCTCACCATTAAATTGGACAATACAAATTACCTCGTATGGAAAACGCAAATGCTCCACGTCCTCATTGCAAATGGCATAGACAACATATTGGATGGTTCTTACCCAGTCCCTCCACAGCTTCTAAATAATCTATCATCCCAAATCAACCCTGAATACACTGTCTGGCAGCGATATAATCATCTTCTTATTAGCTGGATATTTTCCACGCTTTTAGAAAACTTGCTTCAACAGATAGTCTCCTTCTCCACCGCCAACGAAATCTGGCTTGCACTGGCTCGGATGTTCGCATCCTCTTCCTTAGCAAGGATTACGGACCTTCATAGTCAGCTTTACTCCTTGTCCAAAGAGGGCATCACCGCTGCCACCTACATCCAAAAAATCACGTCTCTCTAAAACACGCTCGCAGCTATCGGAGGCCAGTACCCTATCGTGATCAGGTGATGTACTTTATGGGCAGACTTGGCAGTGACTACAACGCCTTCGTTACATCGATTGCAAACCGAGTAGATCAACTACCCTTGGAGGAAATTCATAGCTAGCTCCAAAGCTATGATTTTTGGCTGGAAAAACAGAATTCAGTGATTCATCTTCTGACGTCGAGTCAGATTCAGGCCAAAGCTGTCGTCCAACGCCATTTCTGACAAAGATGGACTCCTCGGTCGTCTCAGAATGGCTCATTCCGACATCATCCTTCATCTCCCCTGCATCTTAACGGGTATGGGCCATCTTTCTCACCTTCAGCTTGGCGCCCAAACTGACCCGGCAATCAACCCAAGCCCAAATTCCAGATCTGCCATAAGGTGGGCCACTCATCCCCGGCCTAGTACCACATGCTGAATACATCTTACAGGCCACCCGCCCAACATCCTTTCGGGTTACCCGCCCAACATCATTTTGAGTCACCCGCCTAACATTCAACCCTTCCACCTTAGGCTCACCTTGCCAGAATCCTTCTGAAACCCTCCTTCTCTAAACCGGCCACTCCATGGGTGCTTGATTTCGGAGCAACTAACCATTTTACTCCAAACTCTGAGATCCTCTCCCACCAAAACTGTACACCGGCTTCTCCCAAGTCTCAACAGCCGACGGTAATTTTCTTCCTATTCTTCACGTTGGTTCTGTTGCAATTCCGACCACTAGTCGTTCTTTGAAATTAACAACTATCTGTCACACTCCACAAATCTCTCACAGTCTTGTTACTGTCGCTCAATTGTGTAGAGAAAACTTTGTATTCGTTGAATTTCATTCGAATTTCTTTCTTGTAAAGGATCAGATTTCTCATCGGACACTCCTTTGGGGTTCCTTTCATGGTGGTCTCTATCGGTTTCCGTCGGCCTCCCCAGTTCTCTCCCTCACTGCCAAGTCCTCGGTTGCAGCTTCCTCTCTGACCTCCTTGTGGCACCTCCGGTTAGGTCATCCCACTCTCTCTACTTTGAAACATGCTTTAGAATTGTGTCATGTTCCTTTTGTTGAATCATATATGCTCAAATTTTGTGTTTTGTGTCAAATGTGTAAATCTCATAAACTGCCATTTCAACTTTCAAATTCCCATGCTCGTTTTTCTTTTGAAATTGTACATACTGATGTTTAGGGTCCATCCCCTATACAATCTATTACTGGTGCACGATATTTTCTTCTGTTTGTTGATGATTGCACTTGTTTTACCTGGTTTTTTCCTTTGAAATTAAAAAGTAAAGTTTACAATACTTTTGGGTTTTTTCATCGACTAGTTTTAAACCAATTTGGTGCTTCTATTAAAATCGTTCAGTCAAACTGGGGTGGGGAATTCTAATCTCTCTCCTCTTTTTTTCAATCATTGGGAATTCATCATCATGTATCATGTCTGTATACCCCAAATCAAAATGGTTGTGTAGAACGAAAAAAATTGTCATGTCGTTGAAACTGGTCTTTCTCTTCTATTCCATTCCTCCGTTCCTCAAGACTTCTGGCCTTATGTCTTTTGCCACCTCTACCACCTTGATAAATTACCTACCTACTTCTAATCTAAATAACAAATCTCTTTTCGAGTGCTTATTCAGCTCCATTCCAGACTATTTATCATTACGTGTCGTTGGTTGTTTATGTTTTCCTCTTCTTCGACCTTTCAACAAACATAAACTACAGTCCCGCTCTCTTCCTTGTGTTTTTCTGGGCCCCAGTCGTAATCACAAAGGGCACCTATGTCTCGATACTCAATCAAACAAACTCTACATTTCTCGTCATGTCACCTTTGACGAATCCACCTTTCAACTCATCCCCTTCACCACAATCCCATTTTTCCTTTCCAATATCCTACAATTCCTTCCTACCATTTCCCATCCAACCAACAAATTCAACTACATCATCTCCCTCCATACTTCCCATCCCTCATATTCCTATAGACCAAATAGCTCCCATACCGTCAACCTCCTCTCTTCCAACTAACCAGTCTTCCACTATTATTTCCCATGTTCCAAATCCCACTTCAATCCAATTACCATCTACCCACAATCACCATCCTATGTGTACCAGGGCCAAAGATGCTATTTTTAAAATCAAAGTCTTCTTGCTTACAACCCCTTTCGAGCCAAAAAACTTCCAATAGGCTTCAAAATTTTCCCATTGGATGGCGGCTATGAAAGCTGAAATATCAGCTCTCAATGAAACCAACACTAGGACATTAGTCTCACCTTCCCAAGGAGCAAAGATTATAGGGTGTAAGTGGATTTTCAAGACAAAAATCAACTCTTACGACACAGTGAATAGGTACAAGGCTCGACTAGTGGCGAAAGGTTATGATCAAACCGAGGGTATTGATTACGATGAAACCTTCAGCTCAATGGTTAAACCAACTTCAGTTTGTACTACTCTTTCCTTGGCTGTGTCTTTTGGTTGGGTGATCAGACAATTAGACATCAGTAATGTTTTCTTACATGGTAATTTAAATGAAACAGTTGTCATGCAGCAACCACCAGGTTTTATTAGTCCTTCTCAACCCTCTGTCGTGTGCTTATTACACAAAGCTCTCTACGGCTTTAAGCAGTCTCCTTGAGCTTGGTACACCAGATTACACAACGCTTTACTAGATAGGGTTTTTCAGCATCATGGTCCTATTCTTCACTATTTGTTTATCGCACGAAATGCTCTCTTACAGTTATGCTGGTGTATGTCGATGACATCATACTCAAGGGTAACTCTACAACTGTCATAAATCAACTTCTTGAATATCTCCATACACAGTTTAAGGTTCGTGATCTTGGACCACTATTTCTTTTTTCTCGGAGTTGTTGTTACTCATACTCCTACTATGATGAAATTATCAAAATCTTGATACATTTCAGAGTTACTACACAGGGCCAACATGGTATCGTGCAAACTGATCTCGACACCCATAGTTGCCAAACCGATCCTATCCAAACATTTTAGAACACTTGTAACACCCGGCATTTTGCCTATGTAATTATTTTCCCGAATAATTAAGCGGGATTACTCCGATATTAATGCAATGACTGTTTGTAATGGAATTGTCGACGTGTTTAATCGAACGAGGATGATTCGTGAGACCAAATCGATTAACTAAATAATGTTTTAGTTAGAAATGCATGGAGGGGTAAATTGGGAAGGAATTAAGGTAGGTGGAAGGGAGCCAATGGATGGTTGCCAAATGTCCATAACTTGCTGAGAAACCTATCTATTGTCTTCTCTTCTACGTAAACCTTCATTTTCATCCTCTTCTCTGTTCTCTCTCTTCCAGACGACAAACGTCCATCAAAACTCCTTCGATCTCCTCAGTTTTTTTCTATTTCTCTGCCTAAGGTTCGTGTATCACCGCAGTTTCGCGAGCAAGCTTGCTGCATTTCGAACAACAGGTAAGTTTATGCGTATAAGTTGGCCCTTAAGGCCCTACAGCAAAGAGATACTAGGTTTTGGTTGGGGTAGTTAAGTCGTAGGTTATGCTTTAAGTTAAACGTGTTCTTTGTGTTCTGTTTCCCGTAGTTTTTATTCTGTCACCTGTATATGTTGAGTTTAAGCATCACATCTGTTCATGCATCCATGTTTTCTGTAAAACCATGTAAATGTTTTCAGCACCAGATTTGAAGTAATGGAAGCTAAAATGTGAATGTAATGTATGGTTAAGTGTGGACAATGACTGGCATCCTGTCATGTACTCTTGTTATGTCCTGTTGTGGCATGTACTCCTATTGTGCCAGCTCTTTCTCCCACTTATACCTTCCTGTCCAGTGAAACGTAATGTAATGTAACGTTCATGTATTTGAAAATGTTCATACACAGCATATGCATCACTTTGCATTGTATGTTATTATTGAGCTCTAGGCTCATAGTTGAACTCCATGTTGTAGGTATGGATCCTCCAGAAGAGGACATTGTACCTCAAGATGATGAGTTGATGTAGTTGGCGGGATGAGCTCATGGGGGCTGCAGGCAGACAAATGTATTTCCTGTGAGGATGTATTTTTCTAAAGTTATGTCAAGTTCTGTACAGCTTTTGGGATTTTAAAACGATGTACAAACTTTCTGTTGATGTATTTAAAACTTCTGTTTGACAGTTGATAGTTGTCTCTTGAAATGTTTTATAATCGTTTGGAAATCTCTATTTTGTTGTGCGTGGATCGGTTTGGGTTTTAGAGCTATCCATGCAGTTTAATTTCTTAAACCTCTGTCGTGTTCTCTAACACGTTTAAAATTATCTTTTGGATCGGGCTTCGGGGTTTGAGGTTTTTATGCCGTTTGTTTTTATGCTTCATGTTCATATGTCTTCCTGTTAAATCTAGTTCACTTCTGCCTGTAGTTCACTTCTACCGGTGAACAGTTCACTTCTACCTGTGAACAGTTCACTTCTGCCTGTAGTTCACTTCTACCGGTGAACAGTTCACTTCTGCCTGTAGTTCACTTATACTTGTGAACAGTTCACTTCTGCCTGTAGTTTACATCTACATGTCTTCATTATTCATCTTCCACCTTACATCTACCTGTCTTCACCTACATCTTCTGCCTTGCTTCTTCCGCCCAGTTTAATTACTTCTTCCGCCCTATATCACCTGATCTTGTCATTCACTGTAGCCCTCCTCCACAGTATGTCTTCCAATTTCGTGTTTTCCCATTTTATTTTATTTAAGTCTTCGAGAGTATTCTGTCTTTATTTCCGTCGTCCACTCCTGTTTTCAAAAGTTTAAATGTTTCTGTCTTCCTGATTTTTAATGTCATCCAGTACTTACATTCCAGTGAGGGTTTACCCTCTGTGTAAAGATTTAAAGTTTCAAAAAAAAAATATCTCCTGTTTCCTGTTAAATGTCCGGTGTGATGGCTCCTCGGCCCCGATCGGGTCAGGGGTCGTCACAACTATATCTCTCTTCTTCTTCTTCTTCTTCTTTTAGAACTGTTGTCCTTTCTAAATCCCAACGGTTTAAGTTCTAAACTTTTTCTTAGCAAAACAAATTTTGAATTTTTATTCATAAGCAATTTAAACCTTGATATTATAAAGTCTTAAACACGCGTTGAAAAACTAAAACTTAAAAGAAAATTATAACTATGCAAGCGAGTTTTTAGAAGAAGAAATTTGCAAATTTACATTTTTAGAAAATAAATCAAATATTATCTAATTATGTGTTTGATTTTACTTTCTTAAAAATTAAAAAACACTTTTGACATTTATATATAACTATCTTCTTTTATTTTAAGAAGTACTAACTTGATAATAAATGTCGAGGATTAACCTTAATTTGACTAACTATATGATAATGAACAAAATAATACACAAATGTTACAAGGACAAGCAATTATTGTTCTATAAAATCTCAAAGACAAATAATTGGAAAAGATTTAGATAAAAATTGTAATTTAGATCATACTCTTTGACGTCATTTATAAATTTTCTATTAAATTATTTTTTTTTTATCAAATCAAACCTTAAATTTTGGTCCACGCTGTGAAAAGGATATAAGAAGTATTATCTACCAAAATAATTATCATTTGTCGTAGATTGACAAAGATGGAATTATATTGAATTGATAGATTGATTTGTAAATAAAACACAAATATTACGTTTAAAACATCCATATTTATTTAATATATTTATTCATTTAAAAATATATTCTTAAATATCAATTATTATATTGATTATAACTATATCTAAAATATATTTTATTAGAACACTTGTCTTAATTATTATTATATTCTCTATTTGATTTAATCCTATATTATTTATCTCCTATACTATCTACTCGCCAAACAGATGTTACAAAATTAATATGAACAAAGACTATTATAATTTGTAATCGTGTTAGATTCAAAATTCATTTGCTCCATACATTTGATTTAATTGAGTTACAATTTTACACCTGATTATCATTAGTTGTTAATTGAATAATTAATTCATTACTTTTATAAATTATCTACTAGCTATTATGTCTACGAACTAATAAATAAGAGATTTAAATTAATTGATTGTATCATATTAGTGTTAGAACTCTCCGCTACGTATTTAATTTATTCACATAATACAATATGTATTTTACATTATACAAAAATTTACTATATAGGAACAAATTAATAAAAGTATGTTAAATACAATAATTAAAATCATACATACATGACATAATAATTAGTACGATGATATCAATTGTTCTTCGTTCAACCAAAGTTATAGGCATAAATTAATTTATATGGTCTAATCTTATATAATAATATCATGTAAAACATATTTGGCGTCAAAGTAACACATTATTTTCCTAGTCAGATAGATATTATTTACACAACTATTTGTATGCATCGAGAATAAGTAGGAGAGTTCAATATGTGAGAAAATATTTATTTTAGACGACTATCACTTTGAGTACCTTTCTTCACAGAGGGCTGGGCAGGGTTGTTTTTGTCTCTCAGACTGGCCAAGGACTGCACCTTCCAGGCATCATCCTCCCAGAAGGTGAAAATAACTTCCGGGATGGATGAAACTTTCTGGTAGTCATCGCCATTTTCGTCTGGATGAAGGGTCATCATTAATTCTTTAGGCATGTCCAAAAACTCGAGCACTTGCAGCGCGGTTAGATGCTCAATGCCTGACGGCACTCTCCGTAATTGTTTGCACCTCTGGATGTTTAGCTTCTGAACACAAGGCATTGCTCCTTTTTCAACTTCTAAACATTGAAGCTCATCAAATTCATCCATGGTTAAAAGCTTAAGCTTCTTAAAACCTCCTGTTTGAAAACACAGTGCCTTCCCTTTGCAAGCCTGAAGCAGCTCTAGATGTACTAGGTTGGGTAGATCCTGAAGGAAAACCAGAGGATCATCCTTTAAATGACTCCATTTTAGATGCAACCTGACAAGACCATGAAGAGAGAGAATCCATGGAGGTAATGCATTCATCCTCCCTTTCAAGTAAAGCCTCTGAATCAGGAGTGGTGGGGAAGAGAGATGATGCAGATCAATTATCTCATTCTCATCATTGGCATTGATTGACAATGCTCGAAGATTGACTAACTTTTCGATGCTTGAACAAAGTGCTTTTTCATCATCTTTTTTCAACTTTAGAATTGCTAATCTCCTCAGTTGAGTAAGCCTCCCTAGCTCCTCCATAATCGCACCACCATCTTCGTCTGTCTCTATGAAGCAGAGCTTTTCAAGAGAGGATAAACGTCCAATATTTGCAAGGGCCTTAAACCCACTTTTAGTGTGAAAATTTAAAAAGGTTTCAAATTCGATACGATATATGAGGATGTGGCGAAGTCGTTGAAGATTTAAGATTTCGATAGGAAGCTCGGAAACAAAAGTATGTTTAAGGTCCAAAGTCTCGAGATTCTTGAGCTCGCCTATAAAGCTTGGAATGGTCTTCACCCGAGTACTCCTTAAGCTCAAGTACTTTAGAAGAGACAAGTCCCTTATTTCAACTGGGAACTTTTTCAAAGGTGAACTTTGAAGGTCTAACACTTTGAGCAACCTAAATCCATCTGGAAACATCACATTCATACTTGTTTTTTCTTTTACGCCAAACATGAACAAGGATCTCAATCGAGAGACAGACCTGTTTTGTTGTACATTTTTTTGCGTGTTATGTATGGATAGGCGGCGAATCTTGTCCGGCCATTGCAGATTTTGATCTTTGGCAACCATGGCAACATTTTGGTCCCTTGATTTTGCGATGATGATATCCCGCAATAGATCGTGGATGCGACACTTTTTCACTCTTCCATCGGTAGTTGTTCTTATCGGTTTGATCAAGTTTCTATTCAAGAGTTCATTGAAGTAGTCATCTGCAACATCTTCCAGTGTCTTGCCTTCTTTTGCAGCGATGAAGCCCTCTGCAATCCACAGTCGAATTAGTCGTGCACGCTTGATCAAGTGATTCTCGGGAAAGATGCTAATGTATAAGAAGCAAGATTTCAAATAATATGGTAAATCATTGAAACTAAGCGAGAGCACTGTCTTCAGATGCTTGAGTTTATCATGGCCGTTAATCTCAGATCCGAGACTACGACATACCATATGCCACTCCTCTATAATCTCCTTGCTTTTCGTAGCCAAAACACCACCGATCGCCACGATTGCCAGTGGTAGCCCATCGCATCTTCTTATTATATATTGACAGATTTCCTCTAAGTAAGGAGGACATTCTTTGTCGCCGCGGAACGTTTGATTACAGAAAAGTTCCCATGATTCCTTTGGTGGTAGAGGCTTCAAATTGTATACTTTGTCAAAGTGATTGACACTTGCAGAAGAAGCTATGTCGTTCTTTTGCGTGGTGAGCATTACTCGACTGCCGTTTTTATTGTTGGGCAACATATGTTGCACATCATTCCATTCTTTCAACTGCCATATGTCATCCAATACAATCAAGTACCTTCCTCTACTTAGCAAATCCATGATTATTTCTTTGAGCATTTGTGTTTTGAAGTTGTCCAAATTTTTTGGGGGTCGCCTCCTCATGACTTGGTAGAGTTGTTGAACCATGTCTGTGAGGAGTTCTTGTTCCTCCAAGGATTGAGAAACTGTGATCCAAGCATGGGTTTTGAAATGTTTCTTTACTTCTGGATCATCATACACTTGCCTTGCCAACGTTGTTTTCCCCATGCCTCCCATGGCAACCAAAGAAATTACTTCACAATCCAAGCTGCCGTCGACGAGCCACTGCATCAGTTGTTCTTTAGGTCCGTCAATGCCCACGAGATTTGCTTTCTTTAAGAGAAGCGCGTCTCCATGACTTCCTACATGCTTGGATTTAGAAGCTTGTTCAATTTTTCTTAGTTTGTCCTCTTGTCTTTTGAGTTCCTCTGCGATGACTCCAATTTTCGAGTTTATTTCTCTTAAATCTGACCTGAGTCGATACCGAGCTTTCATGTTCTTTATACAACAAGATATTTGGTGGAAGATAGCATCTCCATGATCATGTGTATGAAGAATCAAAAGCTCATCAAAGACATCTTCGCAATCTTGAATCACCTCTCTAACTTGCTGCAACCATACTTTCAGCTCCTCCTCCCCTTCTTCGAACACATCCGCGTAACGTAAGATGGCTCTCAGTCTCTCCAAGTCTCTTCTCACCTGCTCAAATTCATGCCTCGTAAATCTCAAGGGTTGCATCTCGTTTTTAATGATGCCCATGATTGTTTCGAGCAGAAAGAGCACTGTGCTCTCTCCCATTCTTCTTTTCCTATCTGAAATTCGTGAAAACAGTCAGTTTTATAACAGATTTTGTACTTAGAAACTTTAATATGTCTAAAGCAAGAACAAAACTGTCTTCTTCAACTGCTTCTTCAAAGAAAATACATCAGAAACTTCCTTTGCAGCAAAGTCAAACACTCTACCTTTCAAGTGGATATATTTAATCCATTGCAGCCCTACAATGTAATTTCAGTGAAGCTCCTTCCAGGCGTTATGTATTTATTTTGTAAAAAATAAATCATTATTTTCTGTTCGCTTAAAATTTAATATTATAATCTACAACCTCTATACTACTCTTTAAGATAATTTCATAATGCATCACCCTGTTGTCCATAACCTGCCCTAACACAAGAAACTAAGTTCAATTGAGTCATGCAAAGAGGTGCTGCCGTTTAGAGAAAGAAACCATGAAGTAGATCTTAAAGAGTAAGGACACTTCTAATTCTTGTATGATGATTATTTTAGTGTTGTGTTAACACTGATAACCTCAAGTGTGGATGTGGAAAGTAACTTATGACCTGCGTCAAGAAACTGATGTCATCAAAGAGATGCGAGGGAGTTCCATCTAGGGTTAATAATTTCACGAAATTATACATGTATACTCATTGCTTGAGAACTAGTTGTTACGACCCCAAGACAAGCCAAAGTAGAAATATCGAGTTGAACAATCTCATCCTCGAAGAGATTCGACCGCCTGATCCTTACAATTTGCATCGAAAGATTTGAAACCATAAATTAAATCTAAGTTATAAATCACATAAGATAGGTTGAGTCTATATATTAACAAAGATTTAAAAATGACAGTGCAATAAATTTAAGTCAAAAAGAAAATATTGTTCGAGAGATAAAAATGTCCGCATCAAAAAAAAAAATTATACAAGTGAAAAGCAAAAGAAGGAAATAAATCAAATCTCATCAAAAGAAGTAAACACTCAAAAGAAAAGGAAAGACAAGGAAGGAAACTCCAAAAAACTCGACCATCGGCCTTGGTCCTGGCAATATGGGTTCTTCCCTAGGAAAATCATAAACATTAGGGGTGAACGAACCAAACCTAGGGGGATTCCTAATGCAATAAAAATTTGTTTTCTTTATTTAAAAGATTCACATGAGTTAGAAAATGTCAACATGTATGGATTTATATTCAAAACATTACCATTTTAAAAATTGGTTCTAACAACCATCGATAAGATAAATGTTGAAAATTGTGCTACATGTTATTTAGTAGCGTATAAAGAAAATAACGATACCACCATTTTCTGTAGAAAACAATTCTAGTAAAAATAATGTCAAATCACGGAATTTTCAGATTAGTATTCATAGATGTACAAAGGAAAAAATAATTTTCTGAAGACTAATTGAGACAACCAAAACATTTTAATCAAATTTATGGACTTTCACCATAGTACATATTATCGTGAACAGTCTCAGATGTATATTACGAAACTTGCTTACACCTCACTCGATTGAAAGTGCACAACAAAATAAATGTTTAAAACTAGTGTCCAAGTATCAAATGGATATCATGGATGCTAAAAATAAAGATGTAATACCAGTATATAATCAGATAATATGGATGTGGTTGACCAGTTACAAGAACCGGCCTACCTACACAAAGTGTGATCGACCTCGAAAATGATCGAGACAAACACTAAGGTTCTAGTAGGTATTTGGTAATTCGTACCACAAATGGAATTGATTGGAGAAACATAGAACCTCAAGCGAATGTTCAAGGACGATTTTTGCCAAAACAAATATTGTCCTTTGCACCGATCCTTTAGATTAGATGTTTGTCATGTAAATGTATGGTTATCGTAATTGCATTAAATATAAGGTTAGAAAGTTTGAACTTTCTCCTTTAAATCATGTTGAGCATAATAAGATTAACACCAACTAAATTATTAGGTATCAAAATAGGAGCATCTAATCTAAAAATATGTATAAAAATTAAATTAAGTTGTAACCAAAAAGAGGTAAAACTAAATCATTAATTCCTTACACATGAAGAATGACAGAAATTTTAATTTATTTACAAAAAATTGGTAGATTTTGTATATAAAAGAATTAATATTCCTTTATTTGCTAAACAATTGATATAGAGATGAAAAATGCAAATTTAACTAACACTTAATTCATTAAGGAATTGAAAAGAAAGGAGAGATGCATATATAACATGAGGAAGGTATACATATATACGTATGTATATATATAAAATTAAAAATAGCAACATTGACAATGAATTGGAAATCACGAGAAAGTTGTTTAATAAAGTCAGCAATTAATTCATACAAATAATGAATTAAGAATAGTTGATACAATTGGGAGATTGTAGAAAAATACTAATAAGATTATAATAGAGAAAGTTCAAAATAAAAGATGAATTATGTAAATCCATAAGTATAATCTTGTTGAAATCATCTACGAATTCAAACATCTTGGTCTTAAGGTAAATGAGATTGATGAGGGATTTAGACATATATAATGAATCTGATTCAGCCACAGACAAACAGCTATGATTTCATTTTTAACCTCTATTAAAACTTCATATTCTAAATGCAAGAAGATACTATTATATGCCAAGTCTACGATCTTCTCTTTCTCACTTTTAGAGAGTGAATCGAACATCTTTTCTTCCAACGTCTAAATCAATTTGGCCATCAAATGTCTTTCCACTGCTTGGGACATCCCAAGGTTATTTTAGAAAAAACTTATTACAAGTTATTAGAACTCAAATTACGCAGATTATCACCAACTATAATAATAATATATAGATCAGATCTGAAATTCAAGAATAATGCCCAATACACAAGATAAAACGTAAAACAGAATCACAATCAAATTAAGAGAAATAAAGAGTAGGTCAAGATAGTTTAAATTTTTTTTGAAGATTATAATAACAGCATGTGCAAGTCACTCTCAACACATCAATCTTAGCCAATCAACACCACATGCTCTGTAATCTTGAACAAAATGAATTCAATAGTTGAGGCACTTAATTTTATAGATCAATAAAAATTTTTCATAAAGCTTATCTTCATATCACAGATGAAATCTGATCGAGAATCAAAATATATATTCTAGGTTTTACAAAGTATACTTCAGATTCTATACAAATTAAAAAGGGATTTTCGTATTTATAAAACATTAAAAACATAGATATTTATCAAAAACAAATTTAAACTTGGCTCTTCTACTAGTTTCTTGTTAATTATTTTCACATATTAACGTTCTCTAAATTTGCATAAAAAAACACAACTATATATGGTGGTTCAGATAAGTAGTTTTTCATTAAATTGCTTTAGATTGAGATTTTTCTTCTGGAAAAGTTTTCTTCTCTCTTTTTAAGAAGTTTTTCCAACCTACCAAGCAAGCGTACTTGTCATGACAAAGTTCGTAGAATCTTAAAAGAACATTTAACAGATCTTTATTGCCCTTTCAATCATAGTTCCTCACTACTTGAAAAGTCTTGAAAAAATGGCAAAGCTCAAATAAAATGTTTCCTGACCTTCCAAGCAAACGCACCTATCATAACAAAGGTCGTTCAATCCTTGGAGAAAAATTCAAGAGACCATTTGTTTTAAAAATATAGCCTAATAAGATATTTCAACTTACCAAGCAAGTGCACCCATTATGGTAAAGGTCGTGAAAATTTTATCACGCCTTTTTTTTTTTTAATGTACCTAGATGTTGGTTGCTCATCACTTGAAAATTTTGATAAAATACCTAAAAAGATAGCACAAACAAGATTTTTTTTTTCGACTTCCAAGCAAGCACAATAATCATAACCAAGATCATACAAACCTTGAATAAATTTTTAAAAGGCCTTTCTTTTTTAAAGTCACTTCAGATTCAGTTCCTTGTTACTTGAAAACCTTAACAAAATGTTTGATAAGATAGCCTTAATAAAATGTTTTTCGACCTGTCAAGCAAGCGCACCTGTCATGGCAAAGGTCGTACACAATCCATGCAAAAACTTTTTTAGAGACCTTGCTGTTTAAACGTAGCTTTTGTTCGTTGATTGAAAAGTTAAACAAAATGCCTAATGAGATAGCCCCAATATGATGTTTTGTAACCTATCAAACAAGCTCACCCGCATGGCAAAGGTCATACAATCCTTATGGAAAATTTTAAGAGACTTTTCGTTTTTAAATGTAAATTCAATCTTGGTGCTTATTACTTAAAAAGTTTGACAAAAAGACTAATTGTAACGCCCCGAGTCTCCACGACCCGGTTTGCTACAGGGACTACTATGGCTGACACTCTCTCTCAACTATCCCATTTGCTTAAGCTTCCTACGCTAGAAATACCTTCCAATAAAACTCACGCAGCGAAATTAAAACTGACCTCCCGAAGTTCTCTTATGCCTTACTTAGCTGTCTAGACTTACTAATTTCCCCTAATCCTAACCGTTAGATTTCACGGCATCCTCCTTGAAAATTTTGGCAGAGTAACGCCTGAAAATGGCACCTCCAAAATGCTAAATACCTGCATAAAAATCAATCCTCAATCAAATCCTGAATATTCCTATTCATCTAACAAACAAACGAAATCTCCAGACAATCATCATATCAACAAGAAAGACTGTACTACAGACCATAATGAAGAAAATTCATAGTATAGGGTGACACATTACCCTTAGCTATGAATATATACAACGAATACACAATACCCCAACAAAAAGACAAAAGGAGTCATACTCCCTATCAACACCGAGCCACGGCTTCCTGGGTCAGGTCGCCCTAATACTGTCATCAGCCAGGGCCCTGGTTGCACGTCACCAACCGCGCATCTACTCCTAGGCAGGCTCTCGATACTCACACTCCTCCTCTACAACACCTATACCACAGAACACATGGTAAGCTCAAAGCTTAGTAAGTAAGTGCTGAAAATAAATATGAAGCATGCAAATCAGTTATGCAATCCTAACACATGCACGTCTCTACACACGTTGTCATTACCTCACCGCATCGCACCTCACCGAGGTTTGGAATGCAACCACACCGGGCAGTCGGTCTGTACACCGCACGTCGCCACTGCTCCAGCTCGTCCCTGAAGCGGGGCCCACAAGTCACACTCGAGCCCACTGTCGCCTGTCCACACCGTACCTCACATCCCACTACTCTCCCGTGCTTAAAACATGCTCAAAATATTTTTGCGTAACTTTTAAAACATGATGCATGCTAACCATAACGTACTCACAATGATTGCACCCACACATCACATGACATCACATTCAGGCTACTCACAACATGCACCCGACTCACAACATGCAAACAACTTTGGGGTAGGCCCTTCTGGGCGACTCTCAAGCATTCGCTCCCACACTACTACTTCCCTGGCGTCCTAGCTCGCTGGGGTTGATACATCACGTCACCTATGGCTTCACCTAGCACAATTCAAAATCCTCGTTAGTACCTAAACTTAAACTTGCTAATTCATTCTAAAACTAACATTTCTAACTTATCCCAACTCACATCTAGCTAAACTGGTCACTAACTTGGTTCGTTAAAAATCAACCCGAAACCTCGAACGTGCACAACTTACGCGTTGGTTATCAAAATTGAATGATTTTAGCGACCACGTACTCCTCTAATAACCTAGTTTAGCCTACCAAAAGGGAATTTAAAACGAACGACTGTAACTGGTTCAAAACCCAAAAAATAGAATTGGTCTATTATGCTAAAACGTCCAAAATTTAACCTTCAATCCAATTTCATCAATTTCATTGTCAATTAATCCCATTCAGATCAATTTAGGCTTGGCACAACGCAAATTGAGGGTTCCCCACTCGGAAACCCGAATTTCACCTAAACTTTGAATTTGTGTAACTTTTGCTACGATTATCAAAAAGACTCGATTTTAGCGGTTAAACGCTTCACTAATAACCTAGTTTAACATACAAAAGAGAATTTAAAACAACTAACCGTAGCTAGGTCAAAATCTCCAAAAACATAACCGGTTTTAGAGTTCCAAATTTCCTAATTTTTGTTTTTCAACAAAACTCTCTCAATTCGTCACCAACCTATCACATTATAACCCATTAAGTATAATCTAACAACATTTTGAAGTTTCCAATTCGGGAAACCCAAATTCACAGAACACTCTCTTACGTTTTCTCCCAGAAAAACAAGGCACCACTGCCCAACGGTGATCGCCCCTTCCCCGCCGTCACTTCTCCTACCATTCAGCACCAAACGACCCAGACTTGAAAACAATGTGACACTACACCATCGGCCATTAGAACAGAAAAGAACAGGGGAAAAACTCACTTGCCTCGGTCGGGTTTGGCATGAAAAGTCAGACCGCAGCCGGCTTCAATTCGTTGGAGCAGGGGGACGCCGGCGCCTTCTCCTTCTCTCCCTTGTCGGTCGTCGGCAGAACAGCTCGAGCTCTCTTCCTTCGGGAGCTCGAGCTGCAGAATACCGAATGGCTTCTTCGTGAAGCCATTCGTGTTTTTTTTAAGTTTAGTTTTTAGTTTTTTATTTATTTTGTTAACTAAATTACTAAATTGCCCTCGCGTGTTTGAATTTCCGTATTTCCGTTAAGTTCGCATCCTCTCGATCTAAAATTTTGGAAATCCTTTTCCAAATAAAATCTTAAGTTTTAATAAGCTAATTAGCCCGTTAAAATCTCTCACGGAATTCTAATAGGACTTTTAATTTATTAGGTAAAATTTCTGGGTTATTACATCCTCTCCACCATATAAGAATTTTATCCCCAAAATTTACATACCGAATAGCTCAGGAAACTGCCGCTCCATGTCCTGCTGCCGCTCCCAAGTGGTCTCCTCCACATTGCTGTTATGCCACAACACCTTGACAGCTGATCCCAAAATCCAGACAGGTCTCTCCTCATAAGACATAGTCGGCTGGATCTCAATCTCCTCCTAAGTCACCACCTGGGTAGGATCTCGAATGTACTTCCTCAGCATGGAAACATGGAAGACATCATGAATGGTACTCATGGATGATGGCAGCTGTAGCCGGTAGGCGGTACTGTCTCCAATATAGGAAATGGTCCCACAAACCGAGGTTTGAGCTTCCCTCGCTTCCCGAACCTGACCACTCCCTTGAATGAGGAGATCTTTAGAAACACCAAATCCCCATGCTAAACTCCAACTCTCGCCGCCTCTGATCTGCATAACTCTTCTGCCGACTCTGAGCTGCCTCAATCCTCCTCCGAATAATGGCAACCTTATCTGTAACGCCTCCCGAACCCACCCCGGCTCTGTGTGCTACTTTGCTAACCAATTCCGCCTTTAAAACGTAATTTAAAATAATTTTTGATAAAAATTTGACCCGATTTTTGGATTTTTCTCGAAAATGGTTGGAAAATGTACCCAAAAATGGTGCAAAACGTGTCGGAAAAGATCGGGTTAAAACATATTTGAAAATCAAAAATTTTAAAAAAAATCCAAGTAGGCTCGGTTAGGCGGTGCGCGCGCTGGTGCCGATCAATCGGCGCCATGCACCAATCAATTGGCACCCTCTCGGGTGCGCGATCCCGCGCTGCCGAGCGATCGGCGCTGCTCGGCATTGCGCGCCCCCACAGCGCGCCCTGCGCGCCTCCTTCGACCTTCTGCTCATTTCTTCCACTTTTCTTCAAGCCAAACATTTTCAAATCACCCAAAAATTTTACCAAACATTCCCGACATCCTTAACTTCATGACACGTAAAAATCACGAAAAACCGACTCTAAAATATCAATGAAAATGAGAAGACAATTGAAAACCGACGTCGTTTTCTTTACAAAAAACCGAGCGGCATAACGACTAAAGTTTTGAAATCCACAAACCTGAAAATCAAATACTTTATAAAACATATTCAAAACCATTCGAAAACAACATTTGTAATAGTCTATAAAACCACCATTATTTATACTAGAAGTCCCACAGTACGACCAAATAAAACGGCTAAATTCTACGAACATTCAACCCAAAAATAGTTAGGAAAACTATACAATCAAAATACCAAATCTCTCACAACTTCCTAAAGATCATGGTCGAGACGCCCCGACAACTGCCCGCACCGGCATACCGCGTACATCCCCGACTGCGCCCCAAAACATAGCTTTCCTCATAGCTCATACCTGCTAGGACGTCGTCACCTACACCACGGAACACAAAACGTAAGCCTAATGCTTAGCAAGTAGGGAATAATGCAGTTTAAAACAATGCATGCTCAACCCCTAGCATATGTAGTTTCTACTCGCTCTGTTGCTCTCGTTTCGATTTCTTTGCATTGTTCTATCATAGAACCCCTCACCAGTGCTAACCTCGCACCTTCACGCGACTAAGCGACTCCCGTAGAGTCCCTCGCAGGTGCCACCATAACGCGACTGGGCGACTCCCACGGAGTCCCTCGTAGGTGTCCGACTCCCACAAAGTCCCTCGCAAGTGCCACCCTAACGCGACTGGGCGACTCCCTTGGAGTCCCTCGCAGGTGTCACTTTAACGCGACTGGGCGACTCCACTATAGTCCCTCGCAGGTGCCACTGTAACGCGACTAGGCGACTCACACGGAGTCCCTCGTAGGTGTCACCCTAACGCGACTGGGCGACTCAACTCAAAACCCATAGCATTTTTACTTATCAGGGTCACTTTTCATTCTCGTAATTCAAAACCATGCTCAAAACTCATATTTTCGTAATTCAAAACCATAATGCATGTCAATACAATGCACAAACACAAAATAAAACAACCAATCAAACAATAAACTCTACCGTTCCGTGGTCTATGCCTGAAGGCAACAAAACACACGTCCACTACTTACCTGGTTTCCCGGCACGTAACAGGTACTTCGACTACGCTAATTGCTCGCTCGTCAACCTAGAAAATATAGGGAAAACCATTTAGTAACAACCTAAGGAATTCTAAAGAATACCTAGATCAAAACTAACAACAATTAAACCAATTCTAAAATCTAAAACTCTAAAAACCCAAATTCCCACAATATTTATTGTCCAAACTTCAAACGGCCATAACTTATTCGTTTTTTATCGGATTTCGACGTGCCACCCAATCCGCAAATCTCTACACGTCTACTATCCATTGAAACAATCAAATTAACCATTCAAACACCATGGCCAACTTGAAAACACAAAAACAGATTCAGCCCTCAATGTTTTCAAAACCGGTTTTTCATTCAATTCCACCAAAACTCCATTCTAACTCCATAAACCACCAAAAGTCATCCCTCTAACATTTAAAACACTAAATGTAGAAAGAAAACTAGCCAAGAACCATAATTTTCAGAGCTCTGAAACTAGGGTTTCCAAACCCCGTAAAAATCTCCACAAAACTCAATAAAAACACTAATAAACTTCACCTATATGCATACAATATAAAACCCATTCAACTTACCTTAAAAACCCTTGGAAAATTGATGGAAAATGAAGGCAGAAAACTCAGCAATGGAGGGAGAAGAGCACCGTGGGTAATGAGGGAAGAAGAAGACCTAATTCACAATTTAACCTAACATATTATTTCACTTTTAAATTTTTCCAACCAAGATTTCATAATTTAGAAAAGAACCCCACCCCCATTTACATTCAACCCAACGTGGGATCCCTCTCATTCATACCCCTCTAAGCCTTCTTTCTATTGGTTTAATACTTTTTTTACTTTTCAAACTGTCACTTTTCTACTACCACTTTTCTACACTTGCTTTCATTTAACTTCTTAACTTATCTAAGCCTTAAAGCTTGCCTCTTCATTACTATCAACGTGGGGAATCATAATTTCCTCCTCATTTTTTTTATACATTTCCTTCACTTTAATTAATTCAACCAATTATAACTCTAACTATTTCAACTCTTTGATTTCCTCTCCAAACTTCACTTTCTAACTCAATAGTTTAGAAGAAGATTAAGACGAACCTCAAACTCTCCTAATCGTCTAATCTAAGGGCTACGTACGCTGTAGGAAAATGTCGGGTGTTACATTATCGACCGTCTGCTGCAGAATCTCAGGGCCTAGCAATCTCGCCTCACCAACCTCGTCCCAATACAGAGACGATTTGCACTTCCTCCCATATAAAGCCTCATAGGGCTCCATACCAATGGTGGACTGGTAGCTGTTATTATACGAAAATTCCACCAAAGGTAAGAACCTGCTCCAAGATGTCTAAAACTCTAGCACGCAAGCTTTCAGCATATCCTCCAGAATCTGTATAGTCCACTCTAACTGCCCGTCAGTCTGAGAATGAAAGGTCGTACTAAAATCCAACCGGGTACCCATGGCCTTCTACAGACTCCTCCAAAAATTAGACGTCAACCTATCCACAATCACCCAGATTGCATCATGGCCCTTCGCTGTCTTGGGCAATCCCATCAGGAAATCCATAGTGATTTTCTCTCACTTCCACTCTGGTATAGACAGTGGCTGAAGCATACTTGATGGCCTCTGGTGCTCTGCCTTCACCTGTTGGCATACTACACAAGCTTCAACATACATAGCCACCTCACGCTTCATATTAGGCCACCAATAATGCTGCTTAGGTCCCTATACATCTTAGTGCTCCCATGATGCAGAGAGAAAGAAGAAGAATGAGCCTCTTCCAATATATCCTTCCTCAACTCCTCATCCTTCGGAACGTACCACTTATCCCAAAATTTCATAATCCCATCTTCAAAATAGCTGAGTTCGGATCTTGCACCGGTCTCCATACTCGCCTTGAGCTCACTGCACTCAGAGTTGTCTACCTGAGCCAGTTTAATCCTTTCCAGGATGGTCGGCCTCAATGATATAGCCGAAAGAGTAGCTGCAAGGTCAGAAACTACCTCCACACCAAATCCCTGCAGCTCAATTCCCAACTCAGTCGACACCGTAGTCATCATAGCACAAACTAAAGCTGAAGCTGTCACCCAACTCAAAGCATCTGCCACTACATTCGCCTTCCTGGGATGATACTTGATTTCCAATTCGTAGTCCTTCACCAGCTCAAGCCACCTCCTCTACCTCAGGTTAAGCTCCTTCTACTTGAAAATATACCTCAAGCTCTGGTGGTCGGAGAATACCTCACACTGCTGCCCATATAGATAATGCCACCAAATCTTCAGTGCAAAGACCACCGCTGCTAGCTCCAAGTCGTGTGTGGGATAGTTCTGCACATACGTCTTCAGCTGCCTAGAAGCATAAGCAATAACCCTCCCACTCTGCATCAATATGCACCCCAAACTGATCCTGGATGCATCGCAATAAATACTGAACCTCTCACCCTCCACCGGTAGCACTAGTACAGGAGCTGAGGTCAACTTCTGCTTCAGAGTCTGAAAGCTGCTCTCATAATCATCAGACCAACAGTACTTCACATTCTTCCTGGTCAAACGAGTCATTGGGGCTGCAATCTTAGAGAATCCCTCAATAAATTTATGATAATAGCCTGCCAATCTAAGAAAACTACGAATCTCACTCGCACTGGTCGGTTGAGGCCACTCCTGCACCGCCTGAACCTTCAACGTGTCCACAGAAATGACGTGCCCCAAGAAATTAACTATATCCAGCCAAAACTCACACTTGGAGAACTTGGCATACCACTGGTGCTGTTTCAAAGCAGACAACACAATCCTCAAGTGTTCCCTGTGCTCCTCCTAGGTCCACGAATAAATCAAAATATCATCAATAAACACTATCACGAACCTGTCCAAATACTTCTTGAACATTCGGTTTATCAGATCCATAAAAGCTGCCGGAACATTGGTCAATCCAAAAAACATAACCAAAAACTCATAGTGCTCATATCTCGTCCTGAAAGCTGTCTTCAGTACATCTTCCTCCCGCACCTTCACTTGATAATAGTCTGACCTCAAATCAACCTTAGAAAATACCCGTGCACTGTGAAGCTGATCAAACAAGTCGTCTATCATTGGCAATGGATACCAGTTCTTTACTGTCAGCTTATTCAACTCCCTATAATCGATGCACATGCGTAGGGATCCGTCCTTCTTCTTCACAAAGTACACCAGTGCGCCCCATGGCGAAAAGCTAGGGCGTATAAAGCCCTTATCCGTCAACTCATCCAATTGTGCCTTCAACTCTTTCAGCTCAGTAAGCGCCAATCTATACGGGTTCTTACACACCGGTTCAGCCCCCGGGTACACATCGATGACAAACTCAATCTCTCTATCAGGGGGCAAACTTGGCAAGTCCTCGAGAAACACCTCCGAAAAATCCTGCACAACCATGATATCCTGTAATTGGGCCTCTGCCTGATGCTGTCCATCTCTAACGCTAGCCAGAAAGCCCAACTATCCATATCGTAATAACTGACGGGCTCTTAGTGCAAATACTGCAGGAATCCTACTCAAACCTTTCCCAACCCTGAATGAATAACTTTCTTCATTTGGGGGTCGGAAATGAATCTCTCGAGCCTTGCAGTCTATCGAGGCATGATGTCTGAATAGCCAATCCATACCCAAAATGACCTCATACCCCTTCATTTGGAGTATGATCAGATCGACATACAGTTGTCGCCCTCCTACAGTCACTATATCCCCTTGCACCATCTGATCTGAAAATAAACGCTCCCTTGACGGCAACGTTACCTCGTAAAATAAGTCAGCAGGACAAAACTCCAAGTTGGCCTTAACCACAAAGGCCACAGACACAAATGAATGTGTAGCACCCGTATCAATCAAGGTATAAGCTGCAACTCCGAGAATAAAAATGCTACCTGAAATGACGAACGGCTGGGTAGCATCATCTGGCTCGATAAGGGAGAAAACCCGCTGTGCTGATGTCACCGGGGCTCTGCTCAAGGTTGGGCATTGTCTGGCAAAATGGCCTACCTCGTTGCAATGGTAGCATCAATCTGTCTTCGGACAGTCTCTCACAAAATGGCCCACCTCATTACACTTGAAGCATCTGTTAGAATCTGCTCGGCACTCGCCAGAATGGTTCCTCTTACACTTAGAGCATAGCGGCACAGTACTCGACTCCTGAGGCCATTTGCTGCTCCCCTAACTGCTCCCCTGGCTCTCACTGGGCCTCTTCTGGCCCCTCTGCTGCTGCTGAGGTGTGCCCCTCGACGACTGAGGCACTATCCCCTAGAAGGAACGTCGCGGCTGCTCCCTAGGTTGATCTCTATAGCTAGGAAGCTTCATGCTAGCCTCCTTAATATCCAGTGCCTTGGCAACCACCCTGTCGTAAGGCACATTCTGTGTTCCCGCTATCCTGACACCCATATATATCTTCGGCTTCAGCCCCTGAACAAATTGGTGCACCTTCTTCTTGTTTAGGCTCACTAGGTGACTGGCAAATCTCGACAAGGCTTCAAACTGCCCCACATAATCTGCCACTGTACCCGTCTACTTCAATTGAGTAAACTCGACAATCTTCGTGGTTTTGACCGAGTGGCTAAAGTATTTACTGAAGAACACTGCCCAAAACTCCTCCCACGTCATCCTAATCACATCGGTGGTGGCCTTCACTGTGTCCCACCAGAATCGGGCGTCCCCTGCCAAGTGAAAAACTGCACTGGAGGCCTTGTCCCTATCGTCCACCTTGGCATAACCTATCATGTCTTCCATCCTTCGAATCCACCCCCAGCAATGACTGGGTCCGAAGATGATCCATCAAAGACTGGGGGCCGCAACCTGTGAAACCTGTCCCCCTCGCGGCCCGCCGCAGCAGCGCTACCACTGGACTGCCCCTAATCCTCCCTGCTTAAAAATCGCTCTAACTGCTGAGACTGGCACTCTAACTACTGAGGCTGGCGGGGGACCAACTCTGTCAACTGCCTGATAGCGTCGTCTCTCCCGTCTGTCTCTCTCTGTGGTTGTCCCCTAGTATCAGCCTGGTCATCTACCTCCCTCTGAGAGAGTCCCTGTCCTCTACTCCCTCTCGTCATATCTCTCTATCCCTAAACCATTTAACACTATCATAAGTAAAAATATACGAGGGTTCTAAGAAATACTTACAGTTGGCGAAGCGCTTCCAGGCAGTGACTGACGGTGTTAGGTAATCCACTAAATGACGTCGACCCCATGGCTCTTATACCATAACTGTAACGCCCCGAGTCTCCACGACACAGTTTACTACAGGGACTACTATGGCTGACACTCTCTCTCAAGTATCCCATTCGCTTAAGCTTCCTACGCTAGAAATACCTTCCAATAAAACTCACGCAGCGGAATTAAAACTAACCTCCCAAAGTTCTCTTATGTCTTACCTAGCAGCCTAGACTTACTAATTTCCCCTAATCCTAACCGTTAGATTTCACGGCATCCTCCCCGAAAATTTTGGCAGAGTAACGCCTGAAAATGGCGCATCCAAAATGCTAAGTACCTGCATAAAAATCAATCATCAATAAAATCCTGAATATTCCTACTCATCCCACCAACATACGAAATCTCCAGACAATCATCATATCAACAAGAAAGACTGTACTACCGACCATAATGAAGAAAATTAACTGCATAGGGTGACACATTACCCTTAACTATGAATATATAAAATGAATACACAATACCCCCACAAAAAAACAAAAGGAGTCCTACTCCCTATCAACACCGTGCCACGACTTCCTGGGTCGGGTCGCCCTAACACTGCCATCAGCCGGGGCCCTGGTCGCACGTCACCAACCACGCATCTACTCCTTGGCAGGCTCTCGATACTCACCCTCCTCCACTACGGCACCTATACCACAGAACACACAGTAAGCTCAAAGCTTAGTAAGTAGAGTGCTGAAAATAAATATGAAGCATGAAAATCAGTTATGCAATCCTAACACATGCACGTCTCTACACACTTTGTCATCACCTCACCGCATTGCACCTCACCGAGGTTTGGAATGCAACCGCACCAGACAGGTGCTCTGTACACCGCACTATTACTGGCACATTGCCGCCGTCCCGGTTCCTCCAGGAACGGGGCCCATGAGTCACTCCCAAACCCCCTCCCTCGACTCGAAATGCAACTGCTCGAGACAGTCAGTCGATACACCGCGCTACCATCGGCAGGTCGCCACCGCTCCAGCTCGTCCCAATAGCGGGGCCCACAAGTCACACTCCAGCCACTGTCTCGACTCGAAATGCAACCGCCCGAGACAGTCGGTCGATACACCGCGCTGCCATCGACACGTCGCGACCGCTCCAGCTCGTCCTAGACGCGGGGCCCACAAGCCACACTCGAGCCCCCTGTCACCTGTCCACACCGTACCTCACATCCACTACTCTCTCGTTCTTAAAGCATGCACAAAACATTTTTGCGCAACTTTTAAAACATGATGCATGATAACCATAACATACTCACAATGACTGCACCCACACATCACATCACATTCAAGCTACTCACATCATGCACCCAACTCACAACATGCAAATAATTGTGGTGTAGGCCCTTCTAGGCGACTCTCAAGCATTCTCTCCCACACTACTACTTACTTGGCGTCCTAGCTCGCTGGGTTTAGCACGTCACGTCACCTACGACTTCACCTAGCACAATTCAAAATCCTCGTTAGTACCTAAGCTTAAACTTGCTAAGTCATTCTAAAACTAACATTTCTAACTTAACCCAACTCACATCTAGCTAAACTGGTCCTTAACTTGGTTCGTTAAAAACGAACAAGAAACCTCGAACGCGCACAACTTTTGTGTCAGTTATCAAAATTTAATGATTCCAGTGACCACGTACTCCTCTAATAACCTAGTTTAGCCAGCCGAAAGGGAATTTAAAATGAATGACCGTAACGGTCCTAAACCCAAAAAACAGAATCGGTCTATTATGCTAAAACGTCCAAAATTTAACCTTCAATCCAATTTCACCAATTTCATTGTCAATTAACCCCATTCATATCAGTTTAGGCTTAGCACAACACAAATTGAGGGTTCCCCACTCGAAAACTCGAATTTCACCTAAACTTTGAATTTGTGTAACTTTTGCTACGATTATCAAAATTACTCGATTTTAGCGGCTAAACGCTTCACTAATAACCTAGTTTAACATACCAGAAAAGAATTTAAAACAACTAACCATAGCTTGGTCAAAATCCCCAAAAACATAACCGGTTTTAGAATTCCAAATTTCCCATTTTCAGTTTTTCAACAAAACTCTCTTTTCGTCACCAACCTATCACATTCTAACCCATTAAGTATAATCTTACAACAATTTGAAGTTTCCAATTCGGGAAACCCGAATTCACAGTACACTCCCTCACATTTTCTCTTAGAAAAACAAGGCACCACTGCCCAACGCCCCTTCCCCGCAGTCACTTCCCCTACCATTTAGCACCAAACGACCCAGGCTTGAAAACAAGGTGACACTACACCATCGGAATCAGAACAGAAAAGAATAGGGGAAAAACTCACCTACCTCGGTTGGGTTTGGCCTGAAAAGTCGGACCGCAGCGGCTTCAATTCGTCAGAGCAGGGGGACGTCGGCGCCTTCTCCTTATCTCCCTCGTCGGTCGTCGGCAGAACAGCTCTGGCTCTCTTCTTTCGGGAGCTCGAGCTGCAAAATACCGAATGGCTTCTTCGTGAAGCCATTCGTGTTTTTTTTTTTATGTTTAGTTTTTAGTTTTTTTTTAATTTGTTAACTAAATTACTAAATTGCCCTCGCGTGTTTGAACTTCCTTATTTCCGTTAAGTTCGCGTCCTCTCGACCTAAAATTTTGGAAATCTTTTTCCAAATAAAATTTTATGTTTTAGTAAGCTAATTAGCCCGTTAAAATCTCTCAAGGAATTCTAACAGGACTTTTAATTTATTCGGTAAAATTTTAGGTTATTACTTTAATAAGATGTTTTTTCAACTTGGCAAGCAAGCGCACCAGACATGGAAAGATCGTACAATAATCTGGGACAATTTTAAGATACCTCTTTTCTTTTTTAAACGTAATTTCATTCTTGATTGCTCTTTGTTTGAAAAATTTAACAGAACGTCTAATAAGATAGCCTTAAAATTTTGGTTTTTTTGACCTGGCAAGCAAGCACTTCCGTCATGGCAAAAGCCATACAATCTTAGGAGAAATTTTCAGACTTATATTTTTGGAGAGTAGCTTTAATTTTTGTTGCTCGGTATTTTGAAAGTTTAACAAAATGCCTAATAAGATAGACCTAATAAGACATTTTTTCGACCTGACAAGAAAGTGCATCCGTAATTAAAAGGTTCTACAATCCACGTAGAAAATTTTCAAAAGATCTTACTATTCTAAACATAGCTTTTGCTCCTTGCTTGAAAAGGTCAACGAAATGCCTAATAAGAAGTTTTTCAACTTGTCAAATAAGCTCACTCGTCATGGCAAAGGTCGTACACAATCCACGTAGAAAATTTTGAAGAGACCTATCTTTTTTAAACTTAGCTTTTGCTCATTGCTTGAAAAGTTTAACAAAAGACCTAATGAGATAGGCCTAATAAGATGTTTTTTTTTTATCTGTCAGCAAACGCACCCGACATGGCAAAGATCGTACAATAATTGGGAAAATATTTAAGAGACCTTTTTTTTAAAACCTAATTTCATTCTTGATTGTTCCTTGCTTGAAAATTTTAATAAAACATCTAATAAGATAGCCTTAAAATGTTGTTTTTTTTTAATTGCCAAGCAACCACACCTATCATGGCAAAGGTCATACAATCTTAGGAGAAAATTTTCATAGACTTTTATTTTTGGAGAGTAGCTTTAATTTTGGTTGCTTGTTACTTTGAAAGTTTAACAAAATGCCTAATAAGATACCTAATAAGACATTTTTTCGACCTGACAAGATAGTGCATCTGTAATTAAAAGGTTCTACAATCCACGTAAAAAATTTTCAAAAGACCTTACTTTTCTAAACATAGCTTTTGCTCCTTGCTTGAAAAGATCAACGAAAGACCTGACGAGATAGCCCTAATAAGATGTTTTTTAACTTGCCAAATACCCTCACATGTCATGGCAAAGGTCGTACACAATCCACGTAGAAAATTGTCAAGAGACCTATCATTTTTAAACGTAGCTTTTGCTCATTGCTTGAAAAGTTTAACAAAAGGCCTAATGAGATAGCCCTAATAAGATTTTTTTTGATCTGCCAAGCAAGCGCACTCAACATGGCAAAGATCGTAAAATAATTGGGAAAAAATTTAAGAGACCTTTCTTTTTTAAACCTAATTTCATTCTTGATTGCTCCTTGCTTGAAAAATTTAACAAAACGTCTAATAAGATAGCCTTAAAATGTTGTTTTTTTTTTTAATTGCCAAGCAACCACACCTATCATGGCAAAGGTCGTACACAATCCACGTAGAAAATTTTCAAAAGACCTTACTTTTTTAAACATAGCTTTTGCTCCTTGCTTGAAAAGTTTAACAAAATGCCTAATAAGATACCTAATAAGACATTTTTTCGACCTGACAAGATAGTGCATTTGTAATTAAAAAGTTGTACAATCCACGTAAAAAATTTTCAAAAGACCTTACTTTTTTAAACGTAGCTTTTGCTCATTGCTTGAAAAGTTTAACAAAAGGCCTAATGAGATAGCCCTAATAAGATTTTTTTTGATCTGCCAAGCAAGCGCACTCAACATGGCAAAGATCGTAAAATAATTGGGAAAAAATTTAAGAGACCTTTCTTTTTTAAACCTAATTTCATTCTTGATTGCTCCTTGCTTGAAAAATTTAACAAAACGTCTAATAAGATAGCCTTAAAATGTTGTTTTTTTCACTTGCCAAGCAACCACACCCTTCATGGCAAAGGTCATACAATCTTAAAAGAAACTTTTCATAGACTTTTATTTTTGGAGAGTAGCTTTAATTTTGGTTGCTTGGTATTTTGAAAGTTTAACAAAATGCCTAATAAGATACCTAATAAGACGTTTTTTCGACCTGACAAGATAGTGCATTTGTAATTAAAAAGTTGTACAATCCACGTAGAAAACTTTCAAGAGACCTTACTTTTTTAAACATAGCTTTTGTTCCTTACTTGAAAAGTTCAACAAAAGGCTTAATGAGATAGCCATAATAAGACGTTTTCCAACCTGCCAAACAAGCTCCCCTGTCATGGCAATGGTTGTACACAATCCACCTAGAAAATTTTCAAGAGACATAACTTTTTTAAACGTAGCTTTTGCTCATGGCTTAAAGTGTTTAACAAAAGACCTAATGAGATAGCCCTAATAAGATGTTTTTCTCCCTGCCAAACAAGTTCACCCATCATGGTAAAGATTGTACAATCATTATGGAAAATTTTAAGACACCTTTTGTTTTTAAACGTTAGTTTCAATCTATGTGCTCATCACTTAAAAAGTTTAACAAAATATCTAATAAGATACTCTTAATAAGATATTTTTTCAACTTGCCAAGCCCGTGCACCCAACATGACAAAGGTCGTACAATAATTGAGGAAATTTACTTTAAAATTTTAATAAAATGCCTAACAAGATAGCCTTAATATGGTGTTTTTTCGACCTGCTAATCAAATGCATATGTCAAGGCAAAAGCCATACAATCTTAGGAGACAATTTTTATAGACTTCTATTTTTGGAATGTAGCTTTAATTTCTGTTATTTGGTACTTTGAAAGTTTAACAAAAAGTCAAATAAGATGTTTTTTTGACTTGTCAAATAAGCATACTCATATTGGGAAAGGTTTTACAATCTTTTGAGAAAATTTTAAGAGACTTTTTCTTTTTAAATGTGGCTTCGATCTCGGTTGTTCATCACTAGAAAATTTTAACAAAATGCCTAAAAGGATAGCACAAACAAAATTTTGTTTTTCAACCTACCAAGCAAGTGCACCGATCATGACAAGGTTGTACAAACCTTGAATAAATTTTTTAAAAGACTTTTCTTTTTTCAACGTAACTTCATATTTGGTTACTCGTTGCTTGAAAACTTTAACAAAATGTCAAATAAGATACCCATAATAAGATGTTTTTCAACCTGCCAAGCAAGTTGTAACGCCCCCCAGAACCCACCACGACTCGATGCGCTACTTGGCTCCAACTCGAGTCGTTAAAACACTCTATGGTATACCTGTACCCTTAGACAGTACTAGAAATACGTGAAAATTTAAAACTTTATTCTTTACTCAAACTTCATCGTTTGAAAATAACTAGACTCCCTTCCATCGAAAAACTAATAAAATACGTTAAAAGAAAACTCAGTTAAGTTCTTAAATCAATTGGTTAAAAATCTGAAAATCAGCAAAGTTAGCTGAGAGTTTCAGTCGACATCTCCACACCAATTTCGACTGATTTTGCACTTCTCAGTTGATATCACTAGGGTCGATATCGCTAGGGGCCGATATCGCCAGGGGTTGATACCGCCAGGGGACGACATCGCCAGGGGACGACATCTCCAGGGGACGACATCACCAGGGGTCGATATCGCTAGAGGTCGATATCGTCAGGGGACGACATCGCTAGGGGTCGATATCGCCAGAGGTTGATATCTCCAGGGGTCGATATCGCCAGGGGACGACATCACCAGGGGTCGATTTTCTCAGGGGTAGATATATCGACCCTACTACTAAAATCCTCATTTAAACACTTCTACATTATCGACCTGACAGACGGGCGGTATAACACTCAAAATTCGAGCAGCATAACGTTTAATTTTTCTAAAACCCAAAACCCTAAAACCAAACGTTTATGCACTATGTTCAAAACAGCTCAAAAAGAGTTCAAGTTCCCTAAAATATTTACAAACCAACGTTTCCATCAAAATACGAATCACCCCACCTCCCAGCAATACCATGGTCAAGACGCCTCGACAAATGCCCGCACCGGCATGCAACGTACGTCGCCGACTTCGTCCTAACCCTATCCTCCCTCGACTAGCTCACCAGAAATCTCGTTGTCACATACACCATGGAACACAAAACGTAAGCCTAATGCTTAGCAAGTAGGGAAATAATGAATGCACAGACAAAATGCATACTCAATCCCTAACACATGCGGTTTCTAAACTCTCGGTTGTCTTTGTCTCGTTTTCGTTTCATTAATCTTTCACTTTTACGTGTGGATCAAGTAGGCACTCATCCGAGCTTTGCTACCAGGACGGCCATACACGATCTCCTTCCACTGATCATGGAACCCTCTAGTGCATCCTCTAGCACGTTAACTTAAGGCATTCATACTCACGATGCATTACGTATTTTCAACAACGCATCTCACATAGAGACCTTTTTAAGGTGCTGCTCTCGTACTACACCCCTCCCCTCGACAAGGCAACTCTACTGAGACCGAGTTACAATCTCTTATCTTATCTTTTTACGTTTCAACCTCACACATCAAAACCATGATCAAAACTCATTTGTCCGTGTTTTGAAAATGATTATGCATGTCACATAAATGCTTAACCACAAAACAAAACAAAACAACCAACAACCAAACAAAGCCCTACCGTTCAATGGTGTAGGCCCGAAGGCAAAACACAACATCCTCTACTTACCTGGATACTCCGTACGTGTTCATAATAGCTCACTCGTTTGGTCCAACTGTTCACTCGTTAACCTTGAAGAAATATGGAAACAAGGAGGAGGAGAAAATCTCTGGAAGGAAAAGTTTTAGAAATCGCGTGGCTAACTTTCACAATGAAGCTTTATCCCTCATTTTTACTTAGTTTGACTTTAAAATATAATATCAAAACACCTACCCTAAAGGTGCTGCAACGTGTAGAGGAGGAAAACCAAAAGCCATCAATTTTTTTTTTTTTTTAAGTTTGATTTTTGGAAATTTCATACTCCTATTTCCATTTGTTCTTTGACTTTTCAACTCTCACTACATTTCACTTTTCTTCTCCTTACTTCTAACGTGAAAACCCTCTTCTCTTTAAATATTTTCTTTCCATGTCAAAACTTCAACCTCCTCCATTTGACTTTTCAACTCCTAATTCATTAAATCTCTAAAACACCCCAACTTTAACTATAAAGTTTTCTCTCCATCCATCACACTTTAAATCGTATACTTAGCATAACCCTAGAATATACATTAAACTTCCCATAACGTACCCTAAACTAGGGCTACGTACGTTATAGGAAATTCTCGGGTGTTAGGGGTAATCGTGGTACAGTTCGGTCTGGTTTTGAAGAAAATTAAGACCGGACCAATAAAATTCGATTTTCAATTTTTAGGACTGGGACCGTTAAAATTTTCTTGAGGACCAGACCAGAATTTTGGTTTTGGTTCTGTTCCAGTTCCAGTTTTCCTATTACAAAATTTTTTTACCCTAAACAAATAAGAACAGAGGATGAAAATTTTACACTACAGGTTCTAGGTTCATTCTCTTTTGTCATATCATAACTAAAACTTTACAATACAGGTTTGGAACTATACACATTACACTAAACAAACAGATCTTTTTGCACTACAGGTTCGGCACTCTCTCGGTGAAGTTGAAGGAGTGCCCCAAAGTCCAAAACAAAAGCGACATTGAATCAATAACAACATAAAATAGAAAGAGCAGAACCAAATCTTTGGTTTGAAATGCTCGATTGAAACAGAACCCACCCAACGACCAACAGTGAAGATCGAACGCTAAGAACAAAAAACTGCAAAGCGAACTTATATGAAGAACTGTAAAAATCACATGATTAGATGAAGAGATAAACAAATCCTAATCAAAGACAAAAAAGCTTACCTTCGTAATCATCGGACGAGTGGTCGAGCGACGAGGGCGACTGGGCGAGGGCGACTGGGCGAGAGTGAGCATTTGGTAATCGGCGTCGGTGATTCGCGAAGATGAGGAGAAAAAAGACTCTAGATTGTTTACTCTGAAGCTCGAGCCTGGAGCTTAAAGTTGTAACTTAGGGCAACAACGTGGTACGGGTCGGTTCTAAATGAGTTGACTCATTAGAACCAAAACCGGACAGGGATTTTCGGTTCTGGTCAATACAGAACCGAAAATCCTTTTTTTCTTTTTCAGAACCGCCCAGAACCGGACCAAACCGTCGGTTCTGGTCCAGTTCTTTGGTTCTCAATTTTTTTGCTCACCCCTACCGGGTGTTACACAAGCACACCTGTCAAGGTAAAGGTCATACACAATCCATGTAGAAAATTTTTAAAAGACCTTGGTTTTTCAAACGTAGCTTTTGCTTGTTGCTTGAAAAGTTAAACAAAATACCTAATGAGATAGCCCAATAAGATATTTTTCAACCTGCGGAAAATTTTAAGAGACCTTTCTTTTTATACGTAATTTCAATCTCGGTGCTCGTTACTTAAAAATTTTAACAAAAAGTCTAATAAGATAGCCCTAATTAGATGTTTTTTTGATCTGCCAAGCAAGCGCACCAAACATGATTGAAGTTGTACAATAATTGGAAAAATTTTAAAAGACCATTCATTTTTTCTGTAATTTCATTCTTCGATGCTCATTACTTCAAAATTTTATTGAAATGGCTAATAAGATAGCCTTAATACGGTGTTCTTCCTATTTGTCAAGCAATCACACACGTCATAGCAAAGAACATACAATCTTAGAATAATCTAATAACATAGACCTAATAAAATGTTTTTTTTGATATGTCAAACAAGCGCACCTGTATAACAAAAGTTCTACAAACTTCTGAGAAAATTTTAAGAGACATTTTCTTTTTAAATCTAGCATTAATCTCGGTTGCTCATCACTTGAATTTTTTAACAAAATGCCTAAAAGATAGCACAAACAAGATTATTTTTTTCTATCCTGCCAAGCAAGCACACCCATCATGGCAAAGTTTACACAATCCATGTAGAAATTTTTTAATAAACTTTGCTTTTTTAAACGTAGCTTTTGCTCATTGCTTGAAAAGTTTAGCAAAATGCCTAAAAAAAATTTTTCAACCTGCCAAGCAAGCTCACCTTCGTTGCTCGTTAAGTCAAAACTTTCTTAAAATAGATAACCTTAATATTGTGTTTTTTCGATCTATCAAGCAATCACACCCTTCATGGCAAAGGACATACCATCTTAGGAAAAAAATTTCATAGACTTTTAACTTTGGAACGTATCTTCAATTTTTGTTGCTCAGTACTTTGAAAGTTTAACAAAATGTCTAATAAGATAGACCAAATAAGTTGTTTTTTTGACCTGCCAAGCAAGCGCACTCATATTGACAAAGATCCTACATTCTTTTGAGAAAATTTTTAAGAGACCTTTTCTTTTTAAATGTAGCTTTAATCTCGGTTGCTTATCACTTGAAAATTTTAACAAAATGCCTAAAAAGATAACACAAACAAGAATTTTTTATTTTTTGACATGCCTAGCAAGCGCACCAATCATGACATTTGAATAAATTTTTTAAAAGACCTTTCTTTTTTAAACGTAACTTCAGATTTAGTTGCTCGTTACTAGAAAACCTTAACAAGATGTCTAATAAGATAACCTTAATAAGTTGTTATTCGACCTGCCAAGCAAGCGGACCTGTCATGGTAAAGATCGTACACAATCCATGTAGAAAACTTTTAAGAGACCTTGCTTTTCAAACGTTGGTTGAAAAGTTTAACAAAATGTCTAATGAGATAGCACTAATAAGATATTTTTTAACTTGTTAGCTCACCCGACATGGTAAACGTCGTACAATCCTTATGGAAAATTTTAAGAGACCTTTTGTTTTTAAACGTACTTTCAATCTCGGTGCTCATTACTTAAAAAGTTTAACAAAAAGGCCTAGCAAGCGCACCAATCATGACATTTGAATAAATTTTTTAAAAGACCTTTCTTTTTTAAACGTAACTTCAGATTTAGTTGCTCGTTACTAGAAAACCTTAACAAGATGTCTAATAAGATAACCTTAATAAGTTGTTATTCGACCTGCCAAGCAAGCGGACCTGTCATGGTAAAGATCGTACACAATCCATGTAGAAAACTTTTAAGAGACCTTGTTTTTAAACGTACTTTCAATCTCGGTGCTCATTACTTAAAAAGTTTAACAAAAAGGCTAATAAATGTTTTTTAGACCTGCAAAGCAAGCACACCGACATGGCAAAGATCGTACAATAATTGGGGAAAATTTTAAGATACCTTTCTTTTTTAAATGTAATTTCATTCGTGATTAGGGGTGTGCAAAACCGAACCGGAACCGATGAACCGAACCGGAACCGTGAAATCGGTTCGGTTCGGATCGGTTTTGAGCGTTTGGAAACCGAACTTCGGTTTGATTTTGTAGAAACCGACTTTTTAGGTTCGGTTTTCGGTTCGAATCGGTCAAAACCGGTCAAAACCGAACCGAACCGTTCCTGCATTTTAACATAAAATTATCATCTTCCTCAGCTTCTTCTTCACTTTCTTCTTTCTTCAGTCTCTAATCATGTCGCCGATCAAGGTTCATGGTACTCCTTTCTCAACCGCCGTTGCTCGCGTTCTCTGCTGTCTTTTCGAGAAAGATATCGAGTTCGACTTCGTCCTTGTTGATTTGAGAACTGGCAAACACAAGAAGGAGCCTTTCATCTCCCTCAATGTAAGTTTGATTCGTCTTCTCTGTTGATCTCTTTTTCTTTTGCTTGTTCCACGGCAGTGGAAACGCCTGATTCTCCCCTGTCCCCCAAAAAAAACACTATAATTTTAAGATCTGCAAGTCTGATCTCTCTTCTTATGCGGTCTTCTGTAGCCATTTGGCCAGGTTCCAGGGTTTGAAGATGGAGATCTATCGCTATTCGGTAATTATATTGATTCGTAATTTCTCGTAGTTTGATTTTATGGCTTTGTTCATAATTTCTTCCACTTCCTGATCAGAATCTAGGGAAATCACCCAGTACCTTGTTTATGCGGTGCCTATCCTAAAAAGGGAGCCCATTTGATACCTTCGGACAAGAAGGAAATGGGTACAACATTGACATGGATGAATGTGGAGGCTCACCAATACGACCCCCTTGCGTCCAAGCTGGCTTTCGAGCTGTTTGTGAAGCCCACGCTGGGAATGGGGGCTACCGATGCAGCAGCGGTGGCGGAAAATGAAGCTAAGTTGTGTAAAGTTCTGGATATATACGAAGTTAAATTGTCCAAGACGAAATACTTGGCTGGCGACTGCTTCACTCTGGCCGATCTGTATCATCTTCCTACTCTTACCTATTTGATGGCCATAGATGCTAAGAAGGTATTCGAATCACGCCCGCATGTCAATCTCTGGGTTACTGAGATTATGTCCAAGCCATCTTGGGGTAAGGTCCTGGCAATGAGAAACACAGCTTGAAGATCTAGCTGTTTAATTTTGTTTTACTTGTTCAATAAACTGGCCAGGCCTAAGTCTTTTCTTTTTTGTTCAATTTTCTCTGAAGATTGTTCTGTTCTGAGTTTGAACTATATGGAAGTTGTTTCTTCTATCAAATTTGTCTATCATCCGATAAATCATCCATGAATTATCACAGTAAATGTTTTGTTATTTCTTGGGATACTGATGATGTTAAAGCAACACAATTTAGCAGAAACTGTAGAAATCAGTCCCTCGTGTTGGTAAGGTTTTGGTTGTGACAGTAAGGCTTTGAAATTCGTTGAAAGGCAATTCAAATTTTTGACTTTAAATTGCCTTTGACAGCAAGCAAATATGCTGTAGAACCGAAACCGAACCGGAACCGGAACTGGAACCGGAATTTTCGGTTCGGTTTCGGTTCGGTTTTGGTAAGTTAAAATATCGGTTTCGGTTCGGTAAATCCGAAACCGAAAGTGATCGGTTCGGTTTCGGTTCCACCCCAAAACCGAACCGAAACCGGTTTTGCACACCCCTATTCGTGATTGCTCTTTGCTTGAAAAATTTAACAAAACATCTAATAAGATAGGCTTAAAATATTGTTTTTTTTTACCTGCCAAACAAGCACACCTGTCATGGCAAAGGCCATACAATCTTATGAGATAATTTTAATAGACTTTTATTTTTGGAGAGAAACTTTAATTTTGGTTGCTTGGTACTTTGAAAGTTTAACAAAATACCTAATAAGACGTTTTTTTGACCTAAAAAGAAGCGGACCCGTAATGCAAAGATTCTACAATCCTTTGAGAAAATTTTAAGAGACATTTCTTTTTAAATATAACTTCAATCTTGGTCGTTGGTTACTTGAAAAGATTAACAAAATGTCTAATAAGATATTAAAAATAAAATATTTTTTTGTCTGCCAAGCAAGCGGGTGCTCTCATGACAAAGGTATTATAGTCTTAGGAGAAAATGTTAAGGAGAGTTTCTTTTATGAATGGAACTTCAATTTTGGTTGCTTGTTACTTGAAAAGTTTAATGCAATGAATAATAAAGTACACTAATAAGATGTTTTTTTGACCCATCAAACAATCGCATCTGTCATCGAAAAAGTTTAAAACCCAAAGAGAAATGTTCATATACCTTTTTTTCCTAAAACGTATGTTTAATCTCGGTCGCTCTTTACTTGGAAAATTTAACAAATGCCAAATAAGATATTTTTAATTTTGTTATAGGTCAAACACTTGCTATATAACGGGGATGACCATGGTTTGTTTCGGTTTGTTTTCCAAATAAATCAAATCATCTTGAGTTTGGGCTAATTTTTCAAGTTTGGGGCAACTTTTGTCGGTTTTTCCATTTTTCAGACAACCTTTCTAGAAATCAGTCAGCCTTTTTTAAATTTTTTTGAATTAAAAGATTATTAATTTGAAAATATTATAAGGGGAGAGTATTGCAATTACTCCAACCCTCAATCTCTACTTAAATAGTTTCTAATTAAATACAAACCATGCACCCTTTTGGTTTTTCTTTTTGACATTATACCCTAACACTAACATTGCATTGTTATCAAATCAGTTTACGAAAACGAAGAGTCAACCACGAGACATTGAGAACCAATCTCCAAATCTAAGGTTTTTAACTCAACTAGTCATAGAGATGTAAAGACTTGTTTTAAAATAAAAACGCCTCAAAGAAACAAAAAGGGATTCAAACAATCATCTTCTTAGAATACTAATTCGTTCAATCATAATTTTTAACAAGTGGGTACTACAAAAAAAAACAAGAAAGATGAAAGGAAAAACATACCAGTGGACCATAAAGATTAAAACAATTATGCAACCATAAAGATTTTTAATGCCTTTCATGGAATCAGAATGGCACACCCACCAATCAAATGCACATAATTCATAGTTTCTTCAAGAGAGATAAAACAAAAAAGAAACTCATAAAAGAAACAGTCTTATCAAACATCTTGAGTAACAAGTAGCAGGGATTTTCAGGTGTTGAAGCGCCAGGAAACAGTCTGGACCTGGAAGAGCTTCCATTACCATGAATTTCAAAAGAAAATCTATAAAAGTAAATATTATTGTCATTGATTTTGATAACAAACTATTGTTAACATATTCGACATTATAGAATTGATGCTATTTTTGAAAGTAGATTTGAAGATTACGAGTTTGTTAAGTTGGATTACAGCGAGATTCAAAATCACAACATCTAAGGGATTTGATCCCGATTCATTTGCTCGTCGGTTGCTCGGATTTCCCATATGTGTTATTTTTGAAATCGTGTTTGGAAAGTTGATTTGATAATTGCTTGCTGGATTATAGCAAGATATATGATCACAACAATTGTGGGATCCATTTCTAATTTGTTGGGATTCATTACTATTAAGTAGGCAGCACTTTCTATAAATGTCACACCCGATGTCACAGATCCGATTTTCATATAATTCAATTTCCTTATTCTGTGCGATCTGTTTGGAGAGAATATTGAAAATCAAAAACATAAATATTTGATTGACAATATATTATGCATTCTTCTCTCACAATTAAATGCTGCTGAAGCCATTATTCTTGTGAGTCGAAAGTCATTATTCATTTGGGCGATTTTTTCTTCACCCACGGATTCGTGTGGTGTAAGTCATTATTATTTCGGTCTGGTGAAAGACTATCTATTGGAGTGTGTTGGCTGATCTTATCCAAAGATATTGTCAAGTGTCACTAACAGTGTCATAGGAGTTTAATCTTGTGATCTTCATTGAAGCTCAGTCTCGGGAGAAGGCTGCCTTGGAACTCGGGAGGAGTTATATTTATTGACAAGGGGAGCTTGCTATACACGGATTCCGGGAGGAGCCATCTTCAACAAGGGGAGCTTGTCGCGTTTAGATCCGGGAGGGATTGTTCTAAAGTCGAGGGGAGCTCGCAAAAACAGTTTCATTAGTAAAGGTTGGAAGAGGTGGGGTCAATGTTAAGAGGGAGTCTTACTTTGAATTAGTCCGAGTGTCTTGTAACCTTGTCCAGACTCTTGAAATGTTTTTATCTCTGGGCGTGGCCCCGCAGACGTAGACTGATTGCTGAACTGCGTTACTAGTCTTCTGTCTCATTAATTTCTGCAGTTTTAATATTGTCTAATATTACATTAATTATCAATGTCACATAAAGTGTTACAACCCTTTGTGATACAGAGTTGCTAAGCTAAATTTTTCAATTGGTATCAGAGCATATCGTTTCTGTTTCTTAGGCTAGATTGTTGGGACTTCACCTTGGTTTTTTAATGCGATGGAATGTATGAAGGAAGAAGGTTCAACAATGCGTCCTCCTTTGCTAAATGGAAACAACTATGCTTATTGGAAGGCTAGAATGAAAGCGTTTATTAATGTTGTTGATGACAAAGCTTGACAATCTATTCTAACATGTTGGAATCCTCCAATGACTACAAGTGATGCATGCTGACATCTCTCAAACTTGAAGAAAGCTAGTCCGTTGCTAAAGATGTTCTAGCAAATAATAACTCAAAGGCTCTTAATGCTATTTTCAATTGCGTTGATCCAACTCAATTCAGACTTATTTCAACATGTGAGTCAGCTAAAAAGGCATGGGACATTCTTCAGACTACTTATAAAGGGACGTCGGCGGTAAAGCTATCGAAAATGCAAATATTAACAACAAAATTTGAAAATCTGAAGATGCATGACGATGAGAAAATTGCCGAGTTCAATGCAAAACTCTGTGACATTGCCAATGAGGCTTTCGTTCTTGGTGAAATTTTTTCCGAAGAGAAGCTTGTGAGAAAAACTCTAAGGTCTATGCCCCAACATTTTGCTTACAAAGTTACTGCAATTGAAGAAGCAAAAGATATCACCAAGATGAAGTTAGAAGAACTAATGGGTTCTCTTAGAACATTGGAGATGAATCTCGATGTAAACATGGAAACAAAGAAGGTGAAAGGCCTAGCTTTAAAAGCAGAGATACATAATTTTGAAGATTGTGATGAAGATGATTTGGAAGAATCTTTAGCACTGTTATTAAGAAATTTTAACAGAGTTATGAAGAAATTTGGTAGAAATAATCGTGGTGTCAGACAAAATGTCACTATCACCAAGAATGAATCTATAAGTAATAAGAAGTACAGAGAAGAAAATCAAGCTTCAGATTAATTCTTCAAGAACAGAGGAATTCAATGTAGAGAATGTGATGGTTTTGGGCATATTTAGGCTGAATGTGCAAATACCTTTAAGAAGAAAAAGAACTCTCTCAACACAACCTGGAGTGAGAGTGATTCAGATAAAGAAGATGAAATCTCAAAAAAAAATGTGATGTTTGTTGCTAAAGGTGAACATACAAGTTATGGTTATAACGCCCCCGAACCCGCCCCGGCTCGGTGCGCTACTTGGCTCACACTTTCCACAATTAAAACGAAGTTTAAAATAAAATTTGATAAAATTTTGACTCGATTTTTGGGTTTTTTGAAACCTAAAAAATGGTTGGAAAACGTGCGTAAAATACATGTAAAATGTGTCAAAAAATATCGGGTTAAAAACATATTTGAAACGGGGAAAATTTAAAAAAAACAAAATGGTACTATTCACTCAGCCGATCGATCGGCAAACTCTCTGTTGCCGATCGCCAATCAATGAAACGCCTGCCGATCGATCGGCTAAATTTTGCCGATCGATCGGCAGCTTCTCAGCCCCAAAATCCATAGATACCGAACACCAGCCGATCGATCGCGCGTAGCGCCGATCGATCGGCAGTTCACTGTGCACCCTGCACACCTACATTTTTTTTGTTTTTTCTCCTCAAACGCCATTTCCATTTCTTCCTTTTCTTCAACAAATTTTCAACTAAACTTAACATTTCATCATCTAATATTTTCCCACTTTCTAGACACGTTAAGAACTTAGAACCCCGACTCGAAAACATAAGCGGAAAGTGTAAAAGTGGTAAAAACAAGCACTTTTTCTTTTATAAAAATCTGAGCAGCATAACAACTAAAATTTTGAAAACCAAAATCCTAAAAACAAATATTTACAACCAATTCCCAAAAAAATTTCAAACAACATCTACAAGGTTATAAAACCATCCACATTTACTCAACCAAACTCCAACACAAAACTACTTAAATACAATTCGAAAAGGTACCCATCCCTCACACTCCCAGCAAACCATGGTTGAGATGTCCCGACAAATATCCGCACAGGCATGCCCCGTGCGTCTCCGACTGCTCCCTAGTCCTAGCTCACTCGTCTAGCTCACCTGTAAACACGTCGTCACCTACACCACAAAATACAAAACGTAAGTCTAATGCTTAGCAAGTAGGGAATAATGAATGCAAACAAAACACCATGCAAACAATACTTCTAGCACATGCAATTTCTAACTCTCAGTTGTGTTCATCTCATTCTCATCTTGTTAATCTTTCACTTTCACGAGTGAGTCAAGCGGATTGTAACACCCGGGAATTTTTTCCTACAAAGTGAGTAACCCTTAGATTAGAAGATTAGAGGTATTTAGCATTAATCATAGAGCTTTCCTAGGCTTTTGAGCTAGAAGTGCAATTGGAAGAGCAATTGAGAGAAAATTCTACGATTTGTGTGGTTAGAAGTTTGTGTGAATTGAATTGACTTAAAGATAAATTGGGTGATCAAAGATGGATGAAATGAGGGTCATTCAGGTTGAAAATGGAAGAGAAAAACAAAGAATAAAAGAAGATGAAGTAATGAGAGGAAAATGGGTTGAAAAGTCAAAAGTGTCTAACAACCAATAGGAAAGAAGAATGTGTGATGAAAAAATGAATGGAAAATGAGGTATTATGGGAGGATGACACGTTGGAATTCAAAGGAGATTAAAAGAGAAATGGTTTGACAATTCAAACCAAAACATGTTGGAAAAGTCAAACCAATAAATGAACCATTAGAAATTTAACAATTAATGAAATAAAGAAATGAAAAGGTGAGGGTTTAATGTGAGACCTTCCACGTTGGAAGGAAAAGGAAGAAAGCATGGGAGGGGTTGTTTTATAAATTTAAAGAAATTTTAGGTTAACATTTAAAAGAAGATTTTCATCTTCTTCCTTTTCTTCCCATGAAACCAGCAGCCAAGGGGATTCTCCTCTACGATTCCCTCCATTTTAGCAAGATTAAAGGTAAGCTTTTGGATGGGTTTTGTTATAAATACATTTTAGTTGAAGATTTTAGTGTTTTTAATGAGTTTTAAGTGAGTTTTTGTTAAGTTTAGGAAACCCTAAAGAGGGATTCCGAAATTTGTGATTTATTGATGAAATTTTCTTGTTGTTTTAGTGATTAGGCTTAAGATAGGTTATTTTAGGTTGATTAGATAGAAAGTTTAGGAGTTTGGTTGAATTAGTTGGAAAACCGGTTTTTGGAGACTTTGTCGCTGGTTCTGTTTCTGTGTTTTCTGATTGGCCAAATTGTTTGGTTGCTTCAATTGATTGCTTCAATGGATAGTAGACATATAGAGGTTTACGTATTGGGGTGGAACGTTGAAATCCGATGAAAAACGAGGGAGTTATGGCCGTTCGAAGTTGGACGTTGTAAATTGTGGTGAAAATCTGGTTTTTGGTGTTTTAGGTTGTGAAGTTGGTTAAGTTGTTGTAAGGTTTAGTGGATGCATTCATTAGATTTATCTTAGTGGTTTTAAGTGTTTTCCATTTTGTTTGTTAGGTTAACGAGCGATTGAATTGTGCACTTGGAGTGAGCCAACAAAGGCGGGAGTTCAGGTAAGTAGTGGATGTGTGTGGTTTTGCCTTCGGGCCTACCCATGGAACGGTAGGGAAATTGTTTGCTTGGTTGTTTATTTTGTCTTGTGTTGTGCATTGTATGTGACATGCATCATGGTTTTCAAACTACGAAATACGTGTTTTGAGCATCGTTTGCAAACTGTGAAAGTGAACTGTAAAGATATGTGAGGCAATGTGTTTGTGTGAGTCACCTCGTCGCGAATTAGTGTCTGAAAGTATGACAGTTTCGGGAGGTGTTTGTGTGAGTCACCTCGTCGCGAATTAGTGTCTGAAAGTATGACAGTTCGGGAGGTGTTTGTGTGAGTCACTTCGTCGCGAATTAGTGTCTGAAAGTATGACAGTTGCGAATTAGTGTCTGAAAGTATGACAGTTCGGGAGGTGTTTGTGTGAGTCACCTCGTCGCGAATTAGTGTCTGAAAGTATGACAGTTCGGGAGGTGTTTGTGTGAGTCACCTCGTCGCGAATTAGTGTCTGAAAGTATGACAGTTCGGGAGGTGTTTGTGTGAGTCACCTCGTCGCGAATTAGTGTCTGAAAGTATGACAGTTCGGGAGGTGTTTGTGTGAGTCACCTCGTCGCGAATTAGTGTCTGAAAGTATGACAGTTCGGGAGGTGTTTGTGTGAGTCACCTCGTCGCGAATTAGTGTCTGAAAGTATGACAGTTCGGGAGGTGTTTGTGTGAGTCACCTCGTCGCGAATTAGTGTCTGAAAGTATGACAGTTCGGGAGGTGTTTGTGTGAGTCACCTCGTCGCGAATTAGTGTCTGAAAGTATGACAGTTCGGGAGGTGTTTGTGTGAGTCACCTCGTCGCGAATTAGTGTCTGAAAGTATGACAGTTCGGGAGGTGTTTGTGTGAGTCACCTCGTCGCGAATTAGTGTCTGAAAGTATGACAGTTCGGGAGGTGTTTGTGTGAGTCACCTCGTCGCGAATTAGTGTCTGAAAGTATGACAGTTCGGGAGGTGTTTGTGTGAGTCACCTCGTCGCGAATTAGTGTCTGAAAGTATGACAGTTCGGGAGGTGTTTGTGTGAGTCACCTCGTCGCGAATTAGTGTCTGAAAGTATGACAGTTCGGGAGGTGTTTGTGTGAGTCACCTCGTCGCGAATTAGTGTCTGAAAGTATGACAGTTCGGGAGGTGTTTGTGTGAGTCACCTCGTCGCGAATTAGTGTCTGAAAGTATGACAGTTCGGGAGGTGTTTGTGTGAGTCACCTCGTCGCGAATTAGTGTCTGAAAGTATGACAGTTCGGGAGGTGTTTGTGTGAGTCACTTCGTCGCGAATTAGTGTCTGAAAGTATGACAGTTCGGGAGGTGTTTGTGTGAGTCACCTCGTCGCGAATTAGTGTCTTAGGAGGTGTCTCTCAGTGAGTTGATAATGAACGAGGTTCATTGTTCAACGTGGGAGAAGATCATGTATGGCCGTCCCGTGTGTGAACACGATGTGTGCCTCGGATCTGGCTCTGAGTGGTCAACGCGTGACCATCCTGTTAGGATAGGTATCCACTTGACGCACAAGTGAGAGTGTTGAGTAATGAAACAAGAACGAGTTAAACACAACCGAGAGTTAGAAACCGCATGTATTAGGGTTGTGTGTGAGGGTTGTTTGTGCAGTGTGCATTGTGTTTTTGTATGCATTATTCCCTACTTACTAAACATTAGGCTTACGTTTTGTGTTCCGTGGTGTAGGTGTCAATCGGAGTACAGGTGAGGGCCTTAAGGAAAGCTAAAATTGGGACGCAGTTGGTGATGTACGGGGCATGCCGGTGCGGGCAGTTGTCGGGGCGTCTCGACCATGGTCTTCGGGGGAGATGTGGGACTTTGTATTTTGGGTAGTTTATTGTAGATGTTTTTAAAGTTATTGTATAGCTATTGGTATTTGTTGTATATAGTCATAGATAAGGGTGATGTGTCCCCCTATATTGTGAATTTTCTTCATTTAGGGATGTTAGTATTATAGTTTCCCCTTTTACTATTATTTGGAGATTTCGTATGCTGGATAGTTGAGTGATTAGTTGAGTAAAAATATTCTGGATCTGGTTGGGAATTTGTTTATGTGCAGGTACTTAGCATTTTGGAGGCGCCATTTTTAGGCGTTACTTTGTCAAAATTTTGGGAGACTTAGAGTTAAATTCCGCGGTGTCCATTTTTTTTATGTCTTAGGGTTCACGAATGTTATTTTAACGCGGGTTAGCTTAGCAAGGTAGCACACCGAGCCCGAGCGGGTTCGGGGGCGTTACACGGATACCTATCCTATCAGGATGGTCACGCGTTGACCCAGCAGAGCTAGATCAGAGGCACACATCGTGTTCACACACACGGGACGGCCATACACGATCTTCTCCCACGTCGATCATAGAACCACGTTCATAATCACGACAACTTACGTATTTTCAACCATGTATCTCTTGTAGACACCTCCCGAATTACCATCTTTCATGCACTATTTCACGACGAGGTGACTCAACAAGAGACCACTGCACATCTTTTGTAGAAACCTCCCAAATTGCCATCTCTCAGGCACTAATTCGCGACGAGGCAACTCCATAAAAGACCACCATACATCTTTTGTAGTAACCTCCCGAATTGCCATCTTTCAGGCACTATTTCGCGACGAGGCAACTCCACAAAAGACCCCATTACCTTACGTATCTTCTTTTCTTTTTTTACATTCGATACTCACATTTCACAAACCATGCTAAAAACTCGTATTTTTGTAATTCAAAACCATGATGCATGTCACACAATGCTCAACGCAAAACAAAACACAACAAACAACAAATCATCCCTAACGGTCCATGGTGTAGGCCCGAAAGCAAAACACAAACGTCCTCTACTTACCTGGTTTCTCCGTACGTCTAGTAGTCGCTCACTCCGAGTACACCAATAACTCGCTCGTTAACCTAACAGATAAATGGGAACAATTACCTAAAAGTCATCAAAGAACTTCTAAGAAAATATCTACTCTAAATCTAGCAATAAATCAAACTAACACTTAAATTTTAAACCAAAAATCCAAGTGGTTTTAAACACAACATAACCAATTAAATCCTTCCTTCGCTAAAAATTCAGATTATAACACAATGCATTAAACCAACTTTAAAAATCCATAACTAATTCTATACACATCGAAACGCTTCGATTCCAAAACTCATAGATTCATTAAAGTGTCTATTTTACCCCATTAAAATAGTTTGACAAGATAAAATAAGGAAGAGGTTTGGCCAACACCAAAACCGAAACATGCCTATATTTTTCTTCACAGATTTTGATCCAACTTTGAAAAATCATAATTTAATCTATACTTATCCAAATACGTAGATTCCAACGCCTATGGACTTCTTAAAGAGTCTACTTTAACATTCTATGGTCAATGTATCAATAATAAACCCTTCACCGAATCAGAATTACCAAAACCGAAACTGCTTCAGAAATTTTCCAGTTTGTATACAATAGATTCAAAAATTCGTAACAAATTGAATATAAATCCAAATTCAATTATTCAAGATGCTATGTAAACCTCAAGGTGTCTAGTTTCTAATAGAATCAACAATTTATCAAAATCAGTACTCAACTATTGGCAGAAAGTGAAAATCGGAACTGTCCTGTTTTTGGCCGATTTTCTCAACCTATTTTCCAACTTTCTTCTAACACTGCATACCCTTAAATCATGAAGAACCATCAAATTTTGAAAAAAAACCAGCAAGAGAACCAAAATATCTTGCACCCATTAGGGTTTACAACCATCATCAGAACTTAACAAAAATCCCTTCACTTATCCTTTTAAACCCTACACATGCATAAACCATTATCAAAATTGGTTTTATCTTAAAGAAATATTCAAAGATGAAGCTTTATGGTGTGGAAAGATGATCGGCCATGGAGGAGAAGGGAGAAGGCTGGCGTGAAAATGAAGAAGAAAGAGAATGTTTAACTTAAGGCTAAATACTTTTGACTTGGTGTTTAAATCCTAGCCATGTAAAATACTTTTAATAAAACTTTGACTATTCAAACGTGGCTTCATTTTCTCCTCTAACTAATCCCCCCTATCTTCTTCCCTTACACTTTACAAGGATGAATATTCAACGCCAAGGACCACACTTTAAAACTCTCCTTTAACCTTTTCAACCTTGTAAATCACATTCTTTCATCCCTTGCTCATTACAACTTGACTTTTCAAACATGTGACTATTCAACCGTATTTCTAAAATTTTTCTTTCATTTTTTCTTTTTCCCTTGCATTTCCATTAAGCATGAAAGTCTCATGATTTGCTATCAATAGTTGACTTATTCAACCTTTACTCCTCCTTTTGTCTTTCTTCTTTTATTCCATGAAAATTACAAATTCTCTTCTAATTTATTTGCTTGAATTCTAAAAAAAATCTTTAACTAATAGCAAATAATATTTTGACTTTCATTACTAGGCATATTAGATAATCCATATAATGAAATTCTCGGGTGTTACAATGGTAGCATCACTCAAAATGGCTCTGCAAGTATATCTGAAATTAGCGATGAAGATGAAGAGGAAGTCGCAAAAGAAGATCTCATCATTGAATATAAGATGCTTCATGAAAAATGGACCGAATTGGTTGGAGTAAACCAACATCTTCGAAATCAGATTGGTGGTTTGAAAATTGAATAAGGAAATCTTTAAAACTCTGTTACTAATTTAGAAGTCAAACTGAAAACAAGTCAGATTGAGGTAAAGCGTTTGAGAAACGAATTGAATCACATGAAGAAAAATGTCAGAATTATTATTAATATCGAATTAATTATTTTTAATTTTATTTTGAATTATTTTTATTTTATTTCTTTATTTTCGTGTTATTTTCAGGTGCATGCATAAAGAAGGAAATGTTAATCTTCTACCGCTTCATCTTGAGATCGAGCGTACGTGTCGACAACATCGTAAAGAGATAAGAGAATTTATTCAACCAGCGCGTGCCATTATGGGAGATAACGGGGAAGATAATACTGAGAACCGGACATTGCTGGACTATGTTATACCTACTGTATCTGGGATTCATCAGCTATTCAGAAGCCGGCTATTGCAGCAAATTTTGAAATTAAGTCGGGCACCTTGCACATAATTCAACAATCTCAATTTAGTGGACTACCTTCTGAGGACCCCAAAGATCATATTGCAAATTTTTTAGAAGTATGCGACACTTTCAGATATCACAATGTGGGGGATGATGCATTGAGACTGAGGTTATTTCCATTCTCATTACGAGACCGTGCGAAGAGTTGGCTTAACTCTCTACCAGCCAACTCTATTACTACATGGGAAGAATTATGCCAGAAGTTCCTTTCTAAATTCTTTCCCTTCGAGAAGACTGCTAAGCTCCGATATGATATAATCAATTTCAGTCAATTTGATGGGGAAACTTTATATGAGGCATGGGCGAGATTCAAGGAGATGCTGAGAAAATGTCCAAACCATGGCCTACCGATGTGGATGCATATTCAAACTTTCTATGTGGGATTGTCAGCCTCTACTAAAACTCTGGTGAATGCAGCTGCAGGTGATACTTTAATGAGAAAAACTGAAGAAGCTGCCTATGATCTATTGGAGGAATTGTCACTTAATAATGACCAATGCCCTGTGGAACGCACAATTATGAAGCGTACAACTGGTACCCCAGAGCTTGAGGCTATGAAAGCTTTAACACTACAAGTGGCATCATTGGCTAAACAATTACAAGAGTCTCATATAGCAGCTAGTGTGGGGAAAGCGCCGATGGTTAATTGTCAATGGTGTCAAGGACCGCATCAAAGTGAAGAATGCCAAGTGGGAAATCCTATGCCGAATAAATCTGCAGAACAAGTTAACTACATGAGAAATTTTAATCGGCAAGTAAATCCCAACTCAAATACTTATAATGCAGGGTGGCGACAACATCCTAATTTTTCATGGCAGAATTCTCAAAACACTATGCCTCAACCATCGCATTCCGATCCATCTCAACAAGCTGAGAAGAAAAATGATCTGGAAGCAGCCCTTATGCAATTTATGACCGAAACCCGTACAACGATGCAGAATCAATCAGCTCAAATTCGAAGTCTTGAGAATCAACTTGGCCAGTTTGCTAGTATCATTAATGGAAGATCTCAAGGTACAGTACCTAGCAATACTGAAGTAAATCCGAAAGAACATTGTAATGCAATTATCACTCGACATGGAACAGTAATTGAACCGGTGCAAAAAGAGCCAAGTGTGCCTACATTTGATAATTGAGATTCAAGTGAAAATAAAGCTCAAAGGTTTCTACCATCTCATCCTTTGCCAATACAAGTAATTCCACCTCAAGTGCCGTTTCCACAAAGACTGAAGAATGTGAAGTTTGATAATCAGTTTTCTAAGTTCCTTGATGTCTTCAAAAAGCTACACATCAACATTCCATTCGCAGAGACCCTCGAGCAAATGCCTAAATATGCAAAGTTTTTGAAAGATATTTTGTCTCATAAACGAAAGATTGACGAATATGGCACGGTCGCTTTGACTGAGGAATGTAGGGCCATTGTTCAACATAAACTTCCACAAAAACTGAAAGATCCGGGAAGTTTCACTATACCATGTGAAATTGGAAAGTCAATTTTTGAACGGGCATTGTATGATTTGGGGGCTAGTGTAAATTTAATGCCACTATTTATTTTTCAAAAACTGGGTCTTGGTGAAGCGAAGCCAACGAATGTAATTTTACAGATGGTTGATCGGTCTCTAAAGCATCCATATAGGGTGATTGAAGATGTCCTTGTCAAAGTCGACAAGTTTGTTTTCCCCGCTGATTTCTTGGTTCTTGATATAGAAGAGGATAGTGGCTTCTCGATAATATGAAGTCGACCATTCTTAGCAACAGGAGGTGCTGTAATTGATCTCAGAAAATGGGAGCTCAAATTGCAAGTACATGATGAAGATGTGACATTCAAGGTGTATAAATCAATGGAGTACCCAATATATAGCACTGACATATTTTGGGTGGAACTCCCTAACACTGTTACAATGGAAGCTTCACGTCAACTGAGCGACTCTCTTGAGCTGAATGGGATGCAGTACGTTGAAAATTTGGGGGAGTCGACATTACAGGTCATACCAGCTATTAAGAAACCACCCGACTACGAAAAGCTTCTTGCAAATGATAAGTTGATAAATGAGCAACGATTGACACCATATTGGGATAGTACATGTGAAAGTACAAAGTCCATCATATATTTTGACTCAACATGAAGAAGTATGATGTCGGGCTGTCGACAATAAATACAAGCCCTTAATGGGAGGCAACCCACCCTAGTATCCTTTTTAGTTCGTTATTTGAATTCTTAGTTGCATTAGTTTTGTTTATTTTTATTTTTATTTTATTTTATTTTATTATTATTATTATTATTATTATTATTATTTTAAATAAAAAAAAAAGAGCAAGAGAAAGAGAAAGCTTCCTGATAGATGGCTCATTCGAATGAAGCTCCAAAACCCTAACGACCAGCCTGAGACGTTATGAGGTACGCTACTTTTATCCTATTTTTTTACATTGAGGACAATGTTTGTTTTAAGTTTGGGGGTGATTTTAGCGTATCTTAGTACTGTGCTATATTTTGGTATTGCAATCTGAAATCCGGTTTAGGTGTCTATGATTGAAATTTTGAATAAATTCATACTTTAGCTTCTTGAAAAATGCTGAGTAAAAGATTGGGTTGTATTAGTTTACATTGACTTGAGCTTACAAAGTTAGACTCAGAAACCATGAGCACATTTTCATTCTTGTTTGATTTGATCTGTTGGTGTCACACTCATGTAGTCTACATATATCGAAGCCCAAACACAGTGAGTGAGTGAAGCTCAAGTCAAATATAACGTTAACGAGTGCTTACTAAGGAAAATCCTTCTTGGTTTTGCCCAACATCCTCGAATGCAAATTGAAATTTTTCAGAAATAATAGAATGATTTAGGCCATCATTGGACCGTTTGAAATTTCTTGCCTTATCCTTTTGTGTCATTTAATGACACCCATAGTCACCATTTTGAGCCTATTATTTACTGTTCAATTGTACCTATTTCAGCCTAGTCACATATAGATTTTTCTACCTTTTCTAAAGAGCACAAAGTTTATTGATATATTTGAAGGATAGTAGGAGTATGTAGTGGTGAGGATGAATAAAGACTCCTTTGTCATATGTTAAGTTATTTATTATTATTATTATTATTATTATTATTATTATTATTATTATTATTATTATTATTATTATTATTATTATTATTATTATTATTATTATTATTATTATTATTATTATTATTATTATTATTATTATTATTATTATTATTATTATTATTATTATTATTATTATTATTATTATTATTATTATTATTATTATTATTATTATTATTATTATTATTATTATTATTATTATTATTATTATTATTATTATTATTATTATTATTATTATTATTATTATTATTATTATTATTATTATTATTATTATTATTATTATTATTATTATTATTATTATTATTATTATTATTATTATTATTATTATTATTATTATTATTATTATTATTATTATTATTATTATTATTATTATTATTATTATTATTATTATTATTATTATTATTATTATTATTATTATTATTATTATTATTATTATTATTATTATTATTATTATTATTATTATTATTATTATTATTATTAACGTTGTTATGTTATTATTAGTCTGCGTTGTAAAAAAAAAAAAAAAAGACAAGTTCGAAAGTTTAGTTTTATTTTCAGGCTTTTGTATTTATTTTACTTTGTAATTATGACAAATGAGTTAATCTGAGTGATATTGAATGAAATAAGTTTGGGGGTGAGAGATCAAAGGAAAGCTTGAGCGAGTTCAATGAGTGAGCGAGTGCTGAGAAGAAAATAGTGAGTGGGTGACATAAGGAAGGATGGGTTGTGCTCTGATTACTCGTTTGTATACATTAAATTTCTACCATTTAACCCAACCTTACATTACAAGCTTTTAAAGACCTATCGACTTTTATTTTGTTTAATTGATAATTGCTATTAGTTGGATGGTGGACAAAGCCGATGAACGATTAGAGTGAATGGAGTGGTCCCAAGTAAGCTGTGAGTTATTCTCTTCCCGTAGCTACATTAGTTAACTCAACAGTTAGAGAAAAATAAGAATGAACACAACACACACATGAGGATTTCTAAGTAAGTGACGGTCAATGCGCTAGTATGAGTTATTCTTTTGTAAAGTGTTAATCTTGATAGTTTTAGTATGAATTGTTCAAGCTGAGACAAATTACTAAAAACTTTGATGAGGATTGTTTTACCATTATATTGTATTGTGCTTAGTATATGAGATTGGATAATATATCTGCCGAAATTTTTGCTTAGTTTTGTTCGCTTGAGGACAAGCTTTCATTCAAGTTTGGGGGTGTGATAAGTGTGTATTTTACACACTTATTCAGACTCTTTAATCTTGATTCGATAAGTTTTTCTCAAGCATTTGAATGAATTTAACGTTTCTGGTGTAAGTGTGCAGATAAGATTAAATCTAACAGATTAAGCATCAACGAAGAATAAATATAGTGCAGAATGAAGAAAAATAATAAAATAAAAATATCAACATGTGGCGGTGAACAGAAGACTAGCGATCGCTCACATCTCGCGATCGATCGGCTAAAGCGGGATTTTGAGGAAAGCAGAAAGAATCTCAACCGTTCGGCTATTTTAATTGTTTCAATCTCAACCGTTGAGATTGATTGTGGGCTTCAGATTAATTAAGAATTAAGTTAACTAACTATGAAGTAGCACCATTCAGAACGAGCCCTGGCGAGAGAGGGAGACTATCATTGAGAGAAGCTCTAGCGAGACGGAGACCGGAACGGAGCGAGAGCTTCGAAAACTAAATTTCAGCATAGTTTTTCTTTCCCTTTCTCTTCTGAACTATGAACATCTTTATTATTTTTATTGTTTCTCTTTATTCTAGCATGAATTAAATTTCTCTTCTAGGGCTACGATGTAGCCAGACGATGTTTATTTTCTATTTCTTTGTTTAATTAAATTCAATAAATATTTCTTCCAATATTGTTAACACATTTAATTTCTGTTCTTAAAGCTTGTAAATTTATGGCCAATCTTTACTTGATTTTTGGGGTGTTTTGAGACTGAGAGGTGATAAACACCCGAGCACTGAAATTAATGTCATAAATATACATAGGCTAGAAATAGTTACGGTATTGATGTGATCATTGTGATTTCTTAATTTAATTGTATTTGATTAATGTAGGATTTGAGACTGATAAGTGATAACTCATTAATCAGATAAACTAAGCAATACTCGAGAGAGATTGTATTAGAATTTAGCGAAATCGATCATCAACATAGAGAGAATACTTATGAATATAATTAGGAATGAATGAAATAAATGTTGTCTTGGTGAAATCGTAGTACATTAGGATTTTATTAATTAGATTTAATCTCATTTTATCTGTTTCGATATTTTACATTAGTTTATTTTAATTGTTTTGGTTGTTTAATTTAATTTCAATTCTTGAAACTATAAAACGTGTGTTCAATTTAGAATTAAGACTAATAAATTCGATTATTAATTAACAAGTCCTCGTGGGTTTGACACTCTACTTATCATTTTATTACTTGTTGCGACTCGTACACTTGCGAACTATTTTTCACAACAAAAATGAAAAAGGAAATCTTCAAAATTCTGTTACTGATTTAGAAGTCAAACTGAAAACAAGTCAGATTGAGGTAAAGCGTTTGAGAAACGAATTGAATCACATGAAGAAAAACGTCAGAATGCTAAATTCAGGTTCCTCTATCCTGGATGATATTCTAATGGCCAGAAGATCGAGTGATGAAACTCTGGGATTGGTTACAAAGAAGAATGCTCAATGTCACAGAAAGTGTTAGTAACCGATGCTGACAATAAAGGGAAGAAAGTTGCGATGTCTATTGCAAAAATTGAACACAAGTCAAATTCTAATGACTGTTATTAGAAGAAGTCAAACACTCATGCTGCCAGTGCCAAAGGTAACAGATTTATTCCAATTTGTCACCACTATTTTCGTCAAGGTCATATACGTCCTAGATGCTTTGCATATCTTAATGACTTGAGAAAAGGTACTGCTAAATGTACTTCTTCATGCAGATTTCCCTAACAGAAATGGATGAAGAAAATCAACTTAAAGTGCAATGTTGCACATACCTCTCTAAAGACATGTTGTGCCCCGTAGGCCCATTACACGATCCCAGACCCGAGCCCACACTTTAACTAACACACTTATCTCTTTTGCAGGTCATGGATCGTGTGAAGACTTGGAGGACATCGTGGACGACTTGAAATGAGAGATTAAAGCTGGGGACGTCGACCAACCAAAGCATCTCATCATGTGGAAAGGCTAAAGAGGCACCTTAATGCTCACATGGGAATTTTTTTAAAATTTCAAACTTATTGGCAAACATTGGCCTTCTTGTTTAAACTTTATTAGATGAATGTTAGGATTATATGAATGTTAGGATTAGTTGGTGGCTTGGTTTATGCTTTGGCCCATTGAAGTTGAAGACTTGTCTCAAGCCCAAATGATGGTCCATCATCCCCCTCCAGGCCCAAGCCCAAGCCCAAGCCCACCATTAGGACTATATATTCATGGCATTGGTGTTTGTAATTTTTTTGGATGATTTTTATGAGCACCCACAGATTTCTCTCTCAATAGAAGAAAGCTTGGAACAAGGAGCTTCCAAGGTAAGCTCAGTTGACAACAACCGAGGGGTTAGCCCGAAGGGGGGGGGGGGGGGGGGGGGGGGGGGGGGGGGGGGGGGGGGGGGGGGGGGGGGGGGGGGGGGGGGGGGGGGGGGGGGGGGGGGGGGGGGGGGGGGGGGGGGGGGGGGGGGGGGGGGGGGGGGGGGGGGGGGGGGGGGGGGGGGGGGGGGGGGGGGGGGGGGGGGGGGGGGGGGGGGGGGGGGGGGGGGGGGGGGGGGGGGGGGGGGGGGGGGGGGGGGGGGGGGGGGGGGGGGGGGGGGGGGGGGGGGGGGGGGGGGGGGGGGGGGGGGGGGGGGGGGGGGGGGGGGGGGGGGGGGGGGGGGGGGGGGGGGGGGGGGGGGGGGGGGGGGGGGGGGGGGGGGGGGGGGGGGGGGGGGGGGGGGGGGGGGGGGGGGGGGGGGGGGGGGGGGGGGGGGGGGGGGGGGGGGGGGGGGGGGGGGGGGGGGGGGGGGGGGGGGGGGGGGGGGGGGGGGGGGGGGGGGGGGGGGGGGGGGGGGGGGGGGGGGGGGGGGGGGGGGGGTGTACGCCCCGAAATTGATCTTCAAGCTTGGTAGCTTGTAAGAACGGATTTGCCATCTTCTTCTCCTTTCTTTTGAGATTGGAAAACGACAAGAAGTGGCCTAACCGATTCCTTGAATCGAGTTCTCTTCCTTGGAAGAGAACTCTTACCAAAACACTTCAAATAGCGATTATTGGCCGATTCTCTGAAACATTCGATAAAATCTTCAAATCAACAAATCTGGACCATGCCATTCACCAGCACACATCTCATTCACCTCTGTACACGCACTAAAAATTTCATTTTGTTCCGAGCACATTTGATATTGCGTTTGCATTTACCTTCTCGGATTTGTCGGTTTTGTGTCACCCAGGAACCAACGGTCGTAATCGAGTTCTTGAGTCCTATTTACAGGTCGGAGCTCAACAGGTGGTATCAGAGCTTGGATAGCTCCCTTAGGGTGAGGGAAACCAGGTTTGTTTGGTTTTCCAAACCCTTTGGTTACCCAAAATCGAGGCAACAAAACCGGGTTTTGCTGTTCTTCCTTTTTCGGTTTGGTGTTCTTGCTGTTTCCTTATCTTCTCTTTCTTGCAAAGATCATTTCCAGCATGTTTTGTTAGTTGTCTGCAACTTGGGCATGGGTTTTTAAGTTTCATTTCCATCATTTTTGTGCTACAAGTTTTCCTTCCTCTTTTGGTAGAACATTGGCTAACAAACTTTGTACTTGGTGTTTTATTTCCTTTTCGGGTTTGGTGACTTGGCTATGCGTGTTTACTTTTGCTACATTATGAACATATTCTAATAGTTCCAAATCTGAGCATATAACATCATTTTCGTTACTGGTTTGCTTGTTTAAGATAAGGGTTTTTCAAAATAAAATCAGAAAATGGTTTTTGTAGTGTGGTAATTATTCTAGTTTGCTGTTGTTTGCATACTTCCAAATCCAAACTTTATGTATGTTTGTAGCTGCTGTTTGAGTATAATAATCTGTTGAAAGCATCTTCATTTTAAATTTGAATTACATTGGTAAAGTAAACGTTGCTAAAAGGAGAAAAAGCTAAGTAAAGTGCACAACCTAAATTATACCATACTTTTGGTGTTGCTTTATGTCGCTTTCACTATATGCTTTGATGAGATTTTAAATAATAACTGTTGCGAAAAATCGTGATACGCAAGTGTACGTGTCGCAAAAGTAATAAAGTGTGTATAAGTACGAGTGTCGATCCCACGAGGAATAATTATGTTAATTATTGAATATCTACCTTTCAGTTTAATTTGAAAAGAAATAATAATTGGTTTTTTGGATTTTAAACTAAAATAATTCAAATAAAAATCAAACAATTTAAATAATAGAAATAAATATAAAAGAGTAAGATTATATGATGAGAAAATCCAGGGTTCCGATTTCACTTGGCTAATCCTATTTATTAAACCTAATCCAAGTAATTAATTTCTATTCCGTAGTGTTGATGGCAATTTCACGAAAATATTCATCAATCTCTCTCGAGCAAAAACAAACTTATTCAATTAACGAATTATTACCTCTCGGTCTCTAATCCTGAGAATTAATTGAACACATTAAGAATAAGAAATTATATTACCACTCAAACGCCCTAACTATCTCTAGCCTAGGGTCCTTTTTAAGGCAAAATATTCAGTGCACGGTTAAATTCTCCGCTCTCGCATCCCGAATTAACCCTAAAGTACTTAGTTTTGGTGATCAATCAACCCTAAGTATTACGTTCAGAATAGATTACTCAACACAGATAAAGAACAAAAATTAAATACTTGAATCAAGAAAAATAAACAATCATAGTAAAGCTACATCGAAACCCTAGAACGAGAAGTTTAGTTCATAATAAACTAAAAGTAAACAACAATAATATTAAATAGTTGCATAATAAAACAGTAGAAATAAAAGAAAAGAAAAATAAAAGAAAAATAAAAATCGCCCCTCTCGCCAAGGATCGCTGTGGAAGAGCTCTCTGCCGACTCCAGGATGCAGCCTCTAAATTTTCTGAATCTTTGAATTTAGGTCTGCTTTAGGTTTTTAATGGTTTCTTTTAACTCCATCAACGGTTGAGATTAGATCTGTCTTCAGATGAACGGCTCGGATTAAAACACATCAGCTTTCCATATTTAAATTTGATAAGCGATCGATCTCTGTCAGGTTACAGAAATCGATCGCGGTATTTCTTTGCAAGCATATAACATATGTGTGGCTATCGATCTCTGTATTTCATAGAGATCGATCGCTACTTCCTTCTAATCTTGGCTTCTTCTTCTCAATGATGTCCCTGTGAGTGAAGCAGTACTCTTCTTCCGTAGTGAATCTTGACATAGAATAATATATGCTTTTGACCTTGACTTTGAAGCTACAGCTAGCATTGAAGAAGGTAATAGTCAAAGTCTAGCAGTTCCATCCGGAGGGTCGACTGAGGCTGTACTAGCTTCAATTCCATCTTCTGTAGTAGCAGCTTCTGATCCTGTTTCAACTTCTATTTGTGGGTATGAGTAGCGATCGATCTCTTCATTTTTTCACAGATTGATCGCTGCTTTTTGTGTTGTAATTTGCTGCTTTTCTTTATGTTAATCGCCAGCCTTTGATCGCCTCCTCTGTTCTTCATGATTTGTGGTGATCGCTGCATGTGATTTCTTCTTGTTTTCTTCTATTCCTATTTTTGTAAACTTTTCTGCACACTTATACAATTATCGTTAAATTATTCCAATCATTTGAGAAAAACTATTCATTTCAAGTCTTAAAGAATATACATAAGTGTGTAAAATACACACTTATCAATAACATTCTGTTGATAAGCTAATTAGTTACACCTTCATGTTTGGATTATATAAAACAAGTTCACTAAGATGTTAAAGAGCATGTACAAATAGGTTGTTATCATTTGGCGGATTTAAAACTTGATAGTTAGTGAATTTGACCTTTCCCGCTTAAAACAACCATAACTTTGGCTACGAGTGTCGGATTTTTACGTGCCACCTGGCAAATCAAAGCGCTCGAAGAGCTCTACAAGCTGCCAAGTTTTGGGCCTAAAAAACGTCTTTTAGACCAAGTTTTGGGCCCAAACTTTCATCTATGACTACTGCCAAGGTTTAGGCCCAAAAAACGTCATTTAGGCCCTCAAAATTGCGTTCCAAAATTTCTACCGAACTTTAAACACTCTAAGCTAGAGTTTTAACTAGGTTCACTATTTTCCTTTCCTTCCCTTTCCTAATACTTAGGTTTAATTAACTAAACTAATTTCCTTCCTAATACTTAGTAATACACTCTTTCATGTCCTTTCATAGCTAAACCCTTAAAATGAAGACTAGGAGTGGAATTAACCGAGAGGCAAACCAAGATATGAATCAAGAACCGAACTGGGGCAAGGACCTTCCCCAACCCGAGGCTCACTCCCCTCAAGACGGAGAGTCTAGTATGCAAGGACAATTGGATGGCCTTAGTAGAGAAGTTAACCTTATAGGCCAACAACTAAAAGACTTAACCCGTAGCATGAAACACATCATGGAAGTCCTTACTATGAGAAGTCCAAATGAAGTGTCCCGAGAACCCCCACCCCCACCTAGATTTAGACCCGGAAATCCTAGGAGACTATTTCAAGAACCAAATCCAACTTCGGACGAAGAAAGACCTGAGTATCCTAGGAGAAGAAACCCGCTTTACGAGAGAACGAAGAATGGACCTTAGATGGGGAAGAGACTTTTCAGCCAAGTAGACGAAAGAACTACGAGGACCTTAGAAATGTAAAGTTACATATACCCCCATTTGATGGCACATGCGATGGAGACACCTTCCTAGAATGGATTGATAAGGTCGAAAAGGTCTTTGACTATTATGAATACTCTAATAAAGTAAATATCCAATTAGTATCTATAGAGCTATCTAGATATGCGGCCCTCTGGTGGTCCAATATTAAGCTCCAAAGATGGCGGATATGAGATACTTCCATTACTACATGGAGAACAATGAAGTCACTCATGACTAAGAGGTTCATACCCACCCACTACCGTCAAGATCTCTTCCTTCAAATTCAAAACCTACGACAAGGAACTCGATCCGTTGAGGCTTACCTAGCCGAATTTGAAACTCTAAGGATACGAATAGATATGGAAGAACTGGAGGAACAGGTTATTGCTAGATTCATTCGAGGATTAAATAGAGACATAGGAGATCCAATTGAAATACACCCGGCAGAGTCCTTAGATGCAATAGTTCATATGGCCATGACGATTGAGCGACAGCTCAATAGAAAGAAAAAATCCACCTACACTCCTAAGTTTACCCCCAACATTCCTCCTAAAGTCACCCCCAAGCCAACTGAGCCAATCAAGCCCTTTGACAAGGCTGAAGGAAAGAAGCCTTTTAACCATAGTTGGCCACTTAAGGAATCCACTAGCAAAACCTTAGTCGATAAAGCCACACCTAGAGCAAGAGAAATCAAGTGCTATAAATGTCACGGGATAGGTCATTACATGGCTCAATGTCCGAATCGACAAGTGATGATTATCAAGGAAGATACGGGAGAAGTTGAGAGTGAGGATGACCACGAGGTAGCAGTAAAGGACAAAGATGTCGAGGAGAGTGACCCTGAAGATGAAGTCATGCGTGCTTCCAAGGGACCCTTATTGATGGTTAGGAGACGAGTCCTTGTGACTAAAAGTTCAGGAGAGGATTGCCAACGCGAGAATATCTTCCATAGTAGATGTCTTATCAAGGATAAGTTATGCTCTTTAATTATAGATGGAGGAAGTTGTGCCAACGTGGCATCCGACGAGTTAGTCCAGTAGCTAGGATTAGAGACAACTACACATCCACACCCTTATAAGTTACGATGGTTAGATGATAGAGATGATGTCAAGGTCTCTCGACAAGTGAGAGTAGATTTTGCTATGGGAAAATATCAAGGTTCAGTTTTATGCGATGTTGTACCCATGAGTGCCAGCCACTAACTTCTTGGACCACCCTGGCAATTTGATCGTAGTACACACCACGATGGACGTTCCAATTACTATTCCCTCAAGTTTGGAGGTAAGACAATTAAGTTAACACCCCTAACCCCCGAGGAAATATTAAAAGATGATACCGCTAGAAAAGAAGCAAATAATAAAGCCAATCTTTATATGACTAGATAGAAGATAAAGGCATCGGTGCTTCGAGGAGATCCCATGATCCTAATATTATTTTGCGATAGAGTTATGGAGCTAGGATTAATCCCTGACCCCGTGAAGAAGTTACTCAATCAATTCCAAGACGTGTTTCTTGAGGAATTGCCCCATGGATTACCCCCTTTGTGTGGTATAGAACATCAAATTGACCTCATCCCTAGGGCCACACTACCTAATAGACCAGCCTATAGAATGAACCCCAAGGAGACTAAGAAACTCCAAGATCAAGTTCAAGAATTATTGGATAAATGATACATACGAGAGTCCATGAGCCCCTGTGCAGTTCCCTCACTTCTGGTACCCAAGAAAGACGGCACAATGAGGATGTGTGTTGATAGCCGAGCCTTGAATCAAAATTACCATAAAATATAGATATCCTATATCTAGGCTCGAGGATATGTTGGATGAGCTCAGCGGAGCCTCCATATTTTCTAAGGTGGATCTTAAAAGTGGATACTACCAGATAAGAATGAAAGAAGGTGACTAGTGGAAGACGGCCTTCAAGACTAAGTATGGGTTTTTTGAGTGGATGGTGATGCCCTTCTGGTTATCTAACGCGCCCAGCACTTTCATGAGACTCATGCACCACGTGCTAAAAGATTTCCTAGGAAAATTTATTGTTATCTATTTTGACGATATTTTGGTGTATAGTCTAGACCTTCCACAACACCTCAACCATCTTAGTATACTTTTCCAAGCCCTCCGAAAAGCTCAATTATTTGGAAATTTAAGCAAATGCTCATTTGGGCAAGACAAAGTTTATTTCCTAGGGTTTGTCATTTCTAAGGATGGCATGGAAGCCGATATTGACAAGATCAAGGCCATTAAGGATTGGCCTACCCCCAACTTTATAACTGAAGTACGTAGCTTCCATGGTCTGGCCTCTTTTTATAGGAGGTTTATAAAAGACTTTAGCTCAATAGTCTCATTGCTCACTGATTGCACTAAGAAGGGAAAAGAGTTTACTTGGACCCCGGCTTGCCAAAAGAGCTTTGAGCTAATCAAGGACAAGCTATACCACTCGCCAGTGTTAGCACTCCCCAATTTTAACAAGGTATTTGAAATTAAGAGTGATGCTTCCGGAGTTGGCATTGGAGCCGTACTCATGCAAGAGGGGAAACCCATTGCATACTTTAGTGAGAAACTGAAAGGATCCGTGCTCAATTACTCCACGTACGATAAAGAATTTTATGCAGTTATTAGAGCATTAGAGCACTGGCAGCATTACCTCTTTTCTCGAGAATTTGTTATCAATACTGACCATCAAGCTTTACGATACCTCAAGGGTCAGCACAAGTTAAACAAGAGGCATGCTAAGTGGGTAGAATTCTTAGAGAGGTTTCCGTACATTCTAAAGTATGTGAAAGGGGAAAATAATGTAGTCGCCGATACACTTTCGAGAAAACACATTCTTCTTACCAAGTTAGGGACTCGATTCTTTGGATTTGAATGGATCAAGCATAATTACGAATCTGACCCTGACTTCGGGTCATATTACACCAAGTGCAAGGAAAAGGCCGAAGGAGAATATCGACTTATGGACGGCTATTTATTGAGAGCGGGAAAATTATGTATTCCGCAAGGAAGTTTAAGGTGATGTCTTGCAAAAGAATCTCATTATGAAGGATTAGCGAGTCATTTCGGGGAGAAGAAGACCCTCGATATGCTTAAGGAACACTTTTATTGGCCACATATGAAAAGAGACGTGCACCGCTTGGTGGAGACATGCGTTGTGTGCAAGAAAGCCAAGAGTAAGGTTCTACCACAAGGCTTATATATGCCCTTACCAGTTCCCTCACACCCTTGGACTGAAGTTAGTATGGACTTCGTTTTGGGATTGCCACGAACTGCTCTTAATAAGGATTCGATCATGGTGGTTGTGGATCGTTTCTCCAAGATGGCACATTTTATCCCTTGTGCAAAAACGGATGACGCCTTCTTTATAGCTGACCTATTTTTCAAGAAAATCATTCGCCTACATGGCATACCACATTCCATAGTGTCGGACCGGGATACTAAATTTTTAAGCGCCTTCTGGACCACTTTGTTGAAGAAGTTGGGGACAAAGTTGTGTTTTAGCACATCTTTTCACTCCAAACTGATGGGCAAACGGAAGTTGTTAACAGAACCTCTTACGCAGTATTGTAGGTAAGAAACTATCCAGTTATGATGTAGTCCTTCCCGGATTGGAATTTGCTTACAATCGCACCCTTCATTCCACTACTGAGCAATCGCCCTTTGAGGTTGCCTATGGGTTTAATCCTTGTACACCGTTGGACCTTGTTCCTTTGCTATTTACTGAACTGGCCAACCCATCAAGAGCGAACAAGGCTGAACAGATTAAGAAATTACATGATAGCGTGCGTCAAGCCATCGAGACGAGAAATGCAAGTGTTGCCAAACGAGTAAACAAAGGTCGAAAAGAAGTTATCTTCAACGAAGAAGATTTTGTTTGGTTGCACCTACGAAAAGATAGATTCCCAGACAAAAGGAAATCTAAGCTCCTTCCCCGTGCGGATGGACCCTTCAAGGTGTTGCAGCGGATCAATAACAACGCTTATAAGATTGAACTGCCCATAGAGTACGGAGTATCTGCCACGTTCAATGTCATGGACCTCTCACACTATATAAGCGATGAAGAAAACTCCGAGGGGCCTAAATTAAAGGATTTAAGGTCAAATTCTCAATCACCTAAGGAGGATGTTGTGCCCCATAGGCCCATTACACAATCCCAGACCTGAGCCTACACTTTAACTAACACACTTGTCTCTTTTGCAGGTCATGGATCGTGTGAAGACTTGGAGGACATCATGGACGACTTGAAATGAGAGATTAAAGCTGGGGACGTCGACCAACCAAAGCATCTCATCATGTGGAAAGACTAAAGAGGCACCTTAATGCTCACATGGGAATTTGTCTTCTCGAGCTTTGATATTTGTTGCTTTTTTAAAATTTCGAACTTATTGGCAAACGTTGGCCTTCTTGTTTAAACTTTATTAGATGAATGTCAGGATTAGATGAATGTTATGATTAGTTGGTGGCTTGGTTTATGCCTTGGCCCATTGAAGTTGAAGACTTGGCTCAAGCCCAAATGATGGTCCATCATCCCCCTCCAAGCCCAAGCCCAAGCCCACCATTAGGTCTATATATTCATGGCATTGATGTTTGTAATTTTTTTGGATGATTTTTATGAGCACCCACGGATTTCTCTCTCAATAGAAGAAAGCTTGGAGCAAGGAGCTTTCAAGGTAAGCTCGATTGACAACAACCGAGGGGCTGCGCCCCCGAAACTGATCTTCAAGCTTAGTAGCTTGTTAGAACGGATTTGCCATCTTCTTCTCCTTTCTTTTGAGATCGGAAAATGGCAAAAAGTGGCCTAACCGATTCCTTGAATCGAGTTCTCTTCCTTGGAAGAAAACTCTTGCCAAAATGCTTCAAATAGCGATTATTGGCCGATTCTTGGAAACATTCGATAAAATCTTTAAATCAACAAATCTGGACCACGCCATTCACCAGCACACATCTCATTCACCTTTGTACACGCACTAAAAATTTCATTTCGTTCCGAGCACGTTTGATATTGCGTTTTCATTTACCTTCTCAGATTTGTCGGTTTTGTGTCACCCGGAAACTAACTGTCGTAATCGAGTTCTTGAGTCCTATTTGCAGGTCGGAGCTCAACAAGACCACTACGATTGATGCATGGTACTTTGACAGCAGGTGCTCTAGACATATAACTGGTGAAAAAAAAATTTTAAAGAACATTATATCAGGAGGATTGGGAAAAGTAACATTTGGCAATGGTGTCACAGCAAATGTTATTAGAAAAGGAACACTAGATTTTCCAGGGCTGCCAACATTGGAAAATGCTCTTCTAGTAAAAGGTCTAAAAGCTAATCTGATCAACATTAGTCAGTTATGTGATCAAGATCTGAAGGTTCATTTCACTTGCGGTAAATGTGTTGTATTGGATCATAAGAACAAATGCATCATCGAAGGAGTTAGTTCGTCTAACAAATGCTATCTCATCTCATCCTTATCTACCTGTGTTCGATCAAGCATGGAAAATTCCATTTTATCGCATCGAAAGTTGGGTCATGTTAATATTAGGATGTTAAATCAGATTATTTCAAAAGAAGCTGTCTGTGGGACTCCTATGATAAACCTTAATGAAGACAAAGTGTGTGGTCCATGTCAGATTGGGAAGCAAACTAAAGTGTCACACCAAATGTCGTAGGCACCAACAACTAATCGTGTTCTTGAGTTGCTGCATATGGATCTAATGGGTCCGATGACTGTGGAAAGTATCGGAGGAAAACAATATGCTTATGTTGTGGTTGATGATTTTTCAAGGTATACTTGAGTTGATTTTCTTAGAGAAAAATTTGACACCTTCAACGCTTTCAAAGCCTTATGTGTTCGGCTCCAACGTGAGAAAAATTGTGTCACTGTAAAGGTTATTTGAATTCGTAGTGACCATGGGAAAGAATTTGAGAACTCAGATTTCTCAAACTTCTGCAATCAACTTAGAATCTCTCAAGAATTCTCTGCACCTAAAACTCCTCAGCAAAATGGAGTAGTTGAGCAGAAAAATTGAACTATAGCAGAAATATCACGCGTAATGTTACACAAAAAAATGTTCCTAAGAGATTCTAGGTTGAAGCTATGAGCATAGCTTGAGGATTTATAAATTCTTGGCTTGTTGAGCCTGTTTTGAAGCAAAAGAAATATGTTTTTTAATGTAAACTCATGGATTGCATTTTATGATTGTCTCAAGGTTTTGAAAGGAAATGATAAAATCAATTTTCACATGCATTTGAATATAGTATAGGGTTCCCTACTGAGTTAGTCGCTCACCGCAATAGACCGCATTCTTTTGCCCAAGTTAGGAACGTAGAGGCAGTTGGTGATGATGCTCGCCGAGAAGTAGTTTCGTACTTTGTTCTCCTCTTTATTTTCTTGAGGGTTATTCTTTATCGTTGTGAGGAATTTTGATTACTTCATTTCTCTTTATTTGGTATGTATAAGTTATTGGGTGTTTGGTACTTAGTTCCTGCACTGCATTTTGTTGGATTATTTAAGTTTTGCACTATCTTATTTTTATGTGATTGCTACGTAGACGACCACTAGTTCTTTGTGGGGCATGACACACTTTATTTTCAAATCTTCCATTGTAAATCAAGTCTTGGGCTGGGCCATCGGGAACTCTTCGAAGATCAGGTCACTTGACTCAGCGTTTCTGTCTTGTCCCGTCTTTGGGTCCTGACAAGTGTTATATATATATATATATATATTCTAAGACATGACATATTAATATTTCACAAAGATATTTTGAAAAGCATGACTCAAGATTTAGTACAATAAAATAAATCTCTACCTCGACATTAATAAGTTTTCTTACAACTGTGAACAATATGTTTAGGTATATTCTCAAACTCAAAAAACTCCTCCAAACGTATATCAAATCAGTCATTAAAATCCAACCAACATGGGAATGATTTGGGAAACAAAGTGCCAAGGTGCCAAGGTGCCAAGCTATGACCATGAGAGAAATGTGTTGTGTGGTCAACTGAGATAGAGTAATCGGCCAAACAAAAGAGGTGGTGGATAGAAAATATGGATGTGGTTGACTCGTAATGTCACACGGTCAATTCTCTTCAATAAGGGATCAATCAACTTAGACCAGGATTAGCCAATCAATTACAAGGTCGATCGACCTACATAAAGTGCGATCGATCTCGAAACTGATTAAGACTAACGACAAGTTTCTTGGTGGTATTTGGTCAATCGGACCATAGATGTAGTTTATCGGAGGAATAACCTAACCTTGAACCAAGTGAGTTTTCAAGGATGATTTTTGCAAAAAAAAAAAAAAAAATTGTCCTCTGCAGCAGTCCTTCCTTCCAATTGATTTACGCTCTTCATGACATTGTCATAGACCTAGATCAATCAATATAACTTAACAATATCAAGTTTTTAAGCTGGACATCAGATTCCCACAAAAATATTTGAAAGATATGAGAAACGACTAAGAAATTCTCAAACTCAAAAACTCCTCCAAACGTATATCAAATCAGTCATTAAAATCCAACCAACATGGGAATGATTTGGGAAACAAAGTGCCAAGGTGCCAAGGTGCCAAGCTATGACCATGAGAGAAATGTGTTGTGTGGTCAACTGAGATAGAGTAATCGGCCAAACAAAAGAGGTGGTGGATAGAAAATATGGATGTGGTTGACTCGTAATGTCACACGGTCAATTCTCTTCAATAAGGGATCAATCAACTTAGACCAGGATTAGCCAATCAATTACAAGGTCGATCGACCTACATAAAGTGCGATCGATCTCGAAACTGATTAAGACTAACGACAAGTTTCTTGGTGGTATTTGGTCAATCGGACATAGATGTAGTTTATCATCCTTGATGACAATTGACAAAATATGAAAATTTAGACTTTAGGAGCACAAACACGACGAGTCCTCCTCGACTCACGCTGCACCTCTACCTTCTTCTCGTCTCTCTATCTCACTAGTTGCGGTCAAAAGAAAAGAGAGCGGGCTTCTTTTATATAAGAATTTTTAATAATTTTATTTATAGGTTAAATAATTTAAATGGTTATAATAAATTTATAGACGCACACATATACATATATATTAAATAATTCTTGAATCTTGAGTCATCGAAAATACAAACTTTTAGAATGCACTTTGATTTATTGAGCACTATTTTAATTTTAACCACCCCATCAAATTTGGACCACTTAATGTATAATAATATAGTGTTTTAAAATTAACAAAAGAGATGGAGATTTACAATCTCTAGATAAAATTTTAAGAGACGTTTCTTTTTAAATGTAGCTTCATTCTTGGTTGCTCATTACTTTAAAAATTTAATAAAATGTCTAATAAAAAAACACAAATAACTTAAAATTGAAGAAGTTGAGGACCGACAATAGTTTAGAGCATTGCTCTTTAGAATTTGATGTTTATTATCAAAAGGAAGGCATCATGAGACACTGCATAGTGAGACACACTCCCAACAAAATGGCTTGGCTGAGCGAATGAATCGGACGATCATGGAAATGGTGCGATGTATGTTTCTTACATCAAGTTTACTTACAATTGATGTTTACAAAACTCTTAAACCAATTTGATGTATCTCATTAACCCCTTAGGTGCATGCTAGTGAGGTTTCCCCGGGTTAGCCATAAACCTGGTTGTAATGCTAATAGCGAAAGCTATATCTGGGCGTGTACAAATCATTGCATATATTGTACACCCTATATTATTTGCATATAGAATATTTTCCATATTTTTTAGCTCAGCTTTAAGCTTTGGACTCTAATCATGGTTTAGCTTGAAGTGAGCACCTAATAGAGTCTTCACCGGTTTGAGATTATGTAGCTCAAACGTGTCAAGTACTTTATGTAAATAACTTTTCTGTGACAAAGTTATTGTCCTTGCATTTCTGTTCCTATAAATCTCTATCCCCAATATTTTACTTGCATGACCCATATCCTTCATGTCAAATTCAGCTCTAAGATCAGCCTTCAATTTGGTTAAACCATTGATGTTTTTACCAGCCATCAATATATCGTCAACATATAGAAGAATGTACAGAGTGTGTTCTTCTTCATCCTTTTTTACATAAACACAGTGATCATGCAGGCTTTTGATGAAACCTATTGAAGTAATAAACTCATCGAATCTTTTATTCCACTGCCGAGGGGATTGCTTCAACTAGTACAATGATTTGTGAATCAAACAAACCATATTAGGATCAGAGGTTTCAAAACCTTCAAATTGTGTGGTTTACTCAAGGTTTCTGTGTAAAAATGCTGTTCTAACATTTATTTGCTCTAATTTTAAATTCATTGCTGCTACAAGTGAGAGGAGTACTCTAATGGATGTCTGCCTAACTACAGGTAAGAACACTTCATTGTAATCAATTCCTTGTCTTTGAGAGAAATATTTTGCAACATACCTAGCTTTATACCTTGGCTTTCCATCTTTCCATGAAAGCTTCTTTTAGTTTAAATACCATTTGCAGCCTATGATCTTTTGATTCTTAGGTTTGTGTACCAGACTCTAGGTTCTATTTTTGTTTAACGAGTCCATCTCCTCTTTCATCGCTTCTAGCCACTTATCGCTGTCAGAACGAGACAAGGCTCCTTGTAGCTCAATGGTTCTGAATTCAACAAATCAAAGGTAGTCAGTAATGCATACGCAATAATATCAACGTATCCTAACCTCTGTACTGGCTTAATTACCCTCCTTGATTTGTCCCTGGTGAGCTGATAATCTTGCTCACTGTTATCGCCTTGTGAATCAGGGAGTTGTTCATCTTCAACTTCAATGGGAGGTAAAACTTGATGGGAAGATATTGTAGATGAGGGTTCCAGTTGCTCCACCTCAAGCAAGGTACTAGGTTGAGGTGCTTGGTGTTTCTCAGGAATACTTGCAAGAACCTGTTTAGAGGAAAATGAGATTCATAAACACAACATCTCCACTGCTGATAAGTTTTTGTTGTCGGCTCAAGGGACCATAATGGGTATCCCTTCACACCTTCTTGATAACCCAAGAAGATACATCTTGTAGCTCAAGGATGAAGTTTGCCTTGTGTGCAGTGAGCATATGCTGCACACCCAAAAAACTTTTAATGCATTGTAATCTACAAGGAATTTATACCAGACTTCGAAATAAGTCTTAAAGTTCAATGCTACTGACGGGCAGAGATTTGTTAAATAGGCTGCTATTTTTACAGCCTCTGCCCAGAATGATGTTGGAAGCAATGCCATAAGAAACATGCATCTCACTCATTCCAGGAGTGTTTGATTCATTCTTTCTGCCAAACCATTCTGTTGAGGCGTGTAGGCAAGTGAGTGATGTCTTCTTATCCCTTCCTGTTTACAGTAAATATCAAAGACTTTGTAGCAAAACTTCATACCATTATAAGTTCTAGAGTTTTTACTTTCCTGGAGGTTTGACTTTCAATCATGGTTTTCCGGTGCTTAAAAGTGTCAAACACTTTATCTTTTGTTCTTAGGCAGTAAACCCACACCTGCCTTGGGTGATCATTTATAAGGGTTAAGAAATAATGGGTTCAACCCTTAGATGCTATTTTTTCCTGCCCCCAAACATCAGAATGAACATAGTCCCAAATGTGCTCTGATGTGTGTTTACCCCTCGTGAACCTAATTTGAGTGCTCTTGCCAAGTACATAGGGTTCACATAAAGGTTTGTTTGCATTAATATTGACACTTAATAGCTTCTGGTTTGAAACTCAGTTAACCCTTTCATGCTTACGTGACCCAATCTAAAATGCAATAAGTCAAGGTTATCATCAATAGTAATTGCAACATGAGATGATTTTTCAAAAATTGTTTTGCCATGTAAGATGTACAATCCATTGTTCAGATTACCCTTCATCAACGTGATGTTTCCTTTAAAAATTTTCATAGATCCGCTCTCAACTCTAATCATGCAACATGATTTATCCAACAATCCTACATAAAGTAGATTACATTTAAGCATGGGAACGTACCGTACGTGTTGTATGGTCCTAACACATCTATCATGCATAGAATTTGAACTTGTCCTTCTCCTTCAACTTGGCAGGATTGATTATTGCCAAAGAGAACTCTCCCTCCTTAACAGCTAGTGTAATTATGAAGCCAATCTCTCATTGGCGTCATATGAATGAAGCAGCATGAGCCAAGGATCCATTGATCCTATGAGTCAGTTTTAGAGGCAATGAGAATTTTAAAAGACTCATACCCGTCAGTTGCAACTATAGCATCGGCTTTCTCAACTTTCTTTTCGTTTAATTTTTGTTTCCTCTCATAGCAATTTTTTTTTGTAGTGACCCTCTTTATGAAAAAAGAAGCACCTCCGTCCACTTTTGGACTTGGATCTTGATCTGCCTTTATTATTCTTCTGATCTCTGTTCTGTGAGTGTCCACACACAGATAAAGTCTCACCAGTAGTTGAATCTTTAATTTCAATTTTTCTTTGCAGTTCTTTGGAGTTTAAGGCGGCCTTAACTTCAGCCATTGTAAGAGTTTGTTTGCCATACAACATCGTATCCACGAAGTGTTCATAATCTTTTGGCAAAAAACTCAACAATATTATTGCTTGATCTTCTTCCTCTACTTTTACACTAATATTGTGTAGGTCCTTGATGATTCTATTGAAATCATCCACATGCTTATGCATCTCTATGGTGTCTTCCATGGAGAGTGTGTAAAGTTTTTTCTTGAGATATAGCTGATTGGTTAAAGTCCACTACATGTACAAAGCCTCCAATATATGCCATATTCCTAACGCTTGATGTTCTTAGACTTTGTCACCAAGACTAAGGAGAATGGCGCTGTGCGCCTTGGATTCAATATCGTAGGTGAAAACTTTATCTGCTTCTTGGAGTTTGATCATTGCATCCTCATCCAGAGCATGTGCGAGCCCTTAGTGTACCAACAGGGCTTTCATTTTTATTCTCTAGAGGCTCAAGTCATTACAGCTCGTGAATTTTTTAACCTCAAACTTTGCCATACTGTCAAATGGTGTATTGTCAGATCAAGAACATGAAAGATCAAAGAATTTTTGAAAGATAGAGCATCACACTCACCGCACCAATTGATGTTCTCAAAACTCTTAAACTGATTTGACGATAATTGAATAAATAGAGAAGGGAGAAGAGAAAGAAAGAGACTCAGAGATTTTACTAGGTTCAGACACTAACGTCCTATATCCAAAGATACAACAGCCATTGATTCACTAGTTTCACAAAAGTAATTACAGTCACTAATGTAAAAGAAAACAAACTCACACCCTGAATACTAACTCTCTGTTCATCACTATTTTCCAATATCTAAAACATAGTTCTCTACTTCAACATAAAGAATAAACTCTAACCTAGCTCATCAAGACAATAACCGTCCCCAACGAAAAGTATATACCACTTTCCAAAAGCTGAGTCATATATTAACAAGAACTTTCTGGGTTGAGGCTGTTAAAACGACAAGTTATGTAATCAACCTAAGCCCATCAAGGACATTAAAGTTTAAGAGACCATATGAAGCATGGGTATCTTGCAAAATATGAGGAGCTGATGTTGTTTGGCTGTGCAACCTATGCACACATAAAACAGGAAAAGTTGAAGCCTTAAGCCAAGAAGTGTGTTTTATTGGGGTATCTTGAAGGTGTAAAAAGGTACAAGCTTTGGTGTATCGAACCAGGAGAGCACAAACTTATTCTAAGTCGTGATGTGGTGTTTAATGAAAGTTAGTTGTCTTTCAGGTTATCTTCGACTTCGTAGATGAAAATTGTGGAGAGTGAAGCAGAAAAAGTTGTACTTTATAAGGAGTTGGATAAAAGTAGCTTAGGGAATATTTATGAAGTTGATAATCAATAGACTAGGCAAGTGGCTTCTTGATCATATGGCTCAACGGAAGAAGGAGGAGTGGTGGATTATCAAATCAATTAGGACATGGCTAAACGAGCTATAAAATAGACTCAACATCTCAGATATGCGGATATTATTGCATATGCTCTTCTGAATTCAGCTGATCTTAAAAATAATCAACTTGTAAGCTATAGGGAGGCGATAATCTACAGGGATAAGTATACCTGGATTGATACTATGAATGCAGAAATGACATCTTTGGAGAAGAATAATACATGGGTTTTGATGGATAAATCAGAAAAACAGAATTTGGTTGGGTATAAGTTGATCTTAAGCGTACGAAAGATGTTAACCACATGGGAGAACAAAAATTCAAGGCAAGACTGATTGCTAAGGGTTTTACGTAGAGAGGATCGATAGATTTCAATGAAATATTTTCTCCAGTTGTGAAACAGATGTCGATAATGCTGATTTTATCGATTGTGGCCGTTCATCTTGGATTGGAACAGATGGATGTGAAGACAGAGTTCTTACCAGAGAATTTGGAGGAAACAATTTTTATGGTATAACAAAAAGGTTTTAAAAATAGAAATTTGAATCATATTTGTCTTTTGAAAAAATCTCACTACGATCTGAAGTAGTCTCCAAGGCAGTAGAACATATAATTTGATGCTTTTATTTTTAGCGT
>CM039505.1:48195896-48330450 GCA_022432975.1 Begonia masoniana
ACTAATGGGTAAAACATCCAAAGATATATGAGATGCCTCCCCCTGAAACTTTGGTGTCGGATATACAAACTGCGGAGGGGAAAAAACAACAATACCCGTTTCCGATTCTGAATGTGCAACTGGGACAGAGTGTGAAACATCACTTGATGAGGCAGATTTAGATGATTTTCTGCTCCTCGCCATGAATGAAAACCTTTTGAGACCAACCCTAAAACAGAGAAACCCTTGAATTTGCAGAGTTCCGATCAGCAGAGAGAGAAGTATAACACCGTTTGAGAATATATGGTAATATATAAAATAGGAGCCATCAAATCACATTAAAAATCCTTCATTATTCCCCAGAAAATACAGAGCAGAGTTTCCATAAAGATAATAACAAGCAACCTCTAAACAGAGGTACATAGTTGATTTAATGGAGGTAAACCACACAATCCGATGGTTTGAAAATCCACTCATCTGAAACCCATAAACAAGATGATGATATATTTTGGCCATTAAAAAAATACTTTCCAGAATATTTTGATAATAACATCACAGCTCCCAAGGAATTTTAGAGCAATAGAAATATATAATATGTCCATAATCATATAGAGTTGCTCCAGCGTCTAGAAGAACCACATTAGCTCAGACTGGTCCAAGACAATATATCCACGAGTGTTGGATGATTCCATTAAAGAATCCAGAAAAAATAGCTACTAACAGACAAAAACCAAGAGGCGACCAAAAAAAACCTTTTTTTTTTTTTTTTTTTAAATAATAGTATGAAATTTAAATAGAGAAGACCAAAACTTACGAATCACTTCACATGACACAAAGGCCGAGTGCAGACCTCAATTCTTCGAATTTCACACCATCCAATGCTTTGGTAAAAATATCGGCAATTTGTTTTTCGGTTACCATATGTTCCAATGTGATAATTTTGTCTTCCACAAGAGATCTGATGAAATGATGTCGAATATCAATATGTTTTGTCCTTGAATGCTGTACTGGATTCTTAGAGATGTTAATAGCACTCATATTATCACAGTATAAAGTTATGACATCCTGTGTGACCCCATAGTCCTTGAGCATTTGTTTCATCCAAAGAAGCTGGGTACAACTACTGTCAGCTGCAATATATTCTGCCTCAGCTGTAGACAGAGAAATAGAGTTCTGCTTCTTGCTAAACCATGACACTAAATTGTTCCCCAAATAAAAACATCCACCAGAAGTACTCTTTCGATCATCTGAACTTCCGGCCCAATCAGCATCACAATAGCCAACTAAATTTGCATTTGTATCAAAAGAATACCAGATTCCATAATCAGTTGTCCCGCCAACATATTTAAGAATTCGCTTCACTGACACCAGGTGAGACTCTCGAGGATTTGCTTGAAACCGAGCACATAATCCAACACTATAACAAATGTCTGGCCGACTAGCAGTTAAATATAAGAGGCTGCCAATCATACTTCTATATAGTCGTTCATCAATAGAAGTTCCTTTCTCATCTTTGGAGAGTTTTTCATGTGTCCCAATCGGTGTTCTTTTGGGGCGAGCGTTTTCTAATTTGAACCGCTTCAGCAGATTTTTGGCATACTTGGTTTGAGAGATAAAAATTCCATCATTTCTTTGTTGAATATGAAGACCAAGAAAGTAATTCAGCTCACCAACCATACTCATCTCAAATTCGCCGGTCATTTGTGCTACAAAATCATCCACTAGTACCTGTGACACTGAGCCAAACACTATATCGTCAACATAAATTTGAGCAAGTAAAAACTGACCATTGGTTCGGCGAATGAACAGTGTTTTGTCTACTCCCTCTCGCTCATATCCCTTGGATAATAAGTACACCGTGAGACGCTCATACCATGCACGAGGTGCTTGTTTAAGCCCGTATAGTGCTTTCTTCAATCGATACACATACTCAGGATAATGAGGGTCCTCGAAACCCTTAGGTTGAGTGACATAAACTTCTTCATTTAGAAAGCCATTTAAGAACGCACTTTTCACGTCCATTTGATAGAGTTTGAACCTCATTACACAAGCAATAGCTAGAAGAAGTCGTATGGATTCAAGACGTGCAACCGGAGCAAAAGTCTCATCAAAATCAATGCCTTCAATCTGTGTGTAGCCTTGAGCAACCAATCTTGCTTTGTTGCGTGTAATATTTCCGTGCTCATCACTCTTGTTCTTGTATATCCACTTGGTGCCGATGACGTTTACATTTGGAGGACATGGCACTAAATCCCAAACTTGGTTTCTAGTGAATTGTTCAAGTTCTTCTTGCATTGCTTCAATCCAATATTCATCTAAGAGAGCTTCTTTCACATTTTTAGGCTCAATAGTGGAGGTGAAACATGCCATATGTATCATGTCTCTATAATTTACTCGCGGTTTGTCACGGGTTCGAAGTCCATCATTGAGGCTGCCAATGACCGTATCAATAGGATGATTTTTCTGAACACGTGAGGACGGCTGACTGGAATCTGAAATAGTCACTGCAGCTTCATCAGTTGAAATAGTTGTGTCTGAGACATTACCTATGACACTGTCTGGACAGGCATCTGAAACACTAGGAAGAATACTAAAACCTTCATTATTTGACCCCTGGAGTAAATCATCGTGAGGTGCAACAATTATGTCGAGTGAATCATCAATTCGAACAGTTGCTGATTCCATTACCGTGCGAGTTCATTTATTGTACACTCGGTAGGCTCGACTATTTGTTGCATATCCGAGAAATATAGCTTCATCACTCTTAGTATCAAATTTTCCTCTGTGTTCCCTGTCATTTAACACATAGCACGTACTACCAAAACAATGAAAATAGTTAAGGTTTGGAGTTTTACCTTTCCATAACTCGTACGGTGTCTTTGAAGTTCCTCCGCGGAGATATACACGATTGATGGTATAACATGCTGTGTTCATCGCCTCAGCCCAGAATTTTTGTGGAACATTTTTTTCATGTAACATAACTCGCGTCATTTCTGCCAGAGTCCGATTTTTACGTTCAACCACTCCGTTTTGCTGAGGTGTCTTTGGAGCTGAGAACTCATGAGATATTCCAAGACTATTGCAGAAGGTCGAGAACTCTGAGTTTTCAAATTCTCTTCCATGGTCGCTACGGATGCGAATAATTCCCATGATGGCACATTCCTTTTCTCGTTGAAGTCGAATACACAATTTTTTGAAAGCTTTGAACGCGTCAGATTTTTCCCTAAGGAACTCAACCCATGTAAATCGTGAAAAATCATCAACGGTAACATATGCATATCGTTTGCCTCCAATGCTTTCAAGAGGCATCGGTCCCATTAAGTCCATATGAAGTAGTTCAAGTACCCGATTAGTTGCAATTGTTTGTGACTTCGGGTGAGATGACTTAGTTTGTTTATTTATTTGGCAGGTTCCACACAAACTATCCTCAGCAAAATTTAGCTTGGGAATGCCACGAACCGCTCCCTTTGAAATAATCATCTTTAGCATCCTATTGTTGACGTGTCCCAATTTTCGATGCCACAACATAGAGTTCTCCATGCTAGAAATATAACACGTTGAAGAGGATGAGATAAGATAACAATTGTCAGCAGACCTTACCCCTTCTATAATGCAATTTTTGTCACGATCCGAGAGAGTACACTTCTCATGATTGAAATAAACATTTAAATTTTGATCACACAGCTGACTAATACTTATTAAATTGGCCTTTAGACCTTCTACCAAGAGGACATTCTCCAACTGTGGTAAACCTGGAACATTCAGAGTTCCTGCACCTATAACACTGGCCTTGACACCATTCCCGAAGGTTACTTTTCCCAACCGATTAGATATAATGTTCTTCAAAAATCTTCTTTCACCGGTCATGTGCCTAGAACATCCACTATCAAAGTACCAGGCATCAGTTGTAGTAGCTTTGAGAGATGTATGAGTGACATTGCATTTCAACATGGATTTCTTTACCCATTTTTGATGTGGAAGTCTAGAGACAGAAGGGTTTCTAGTAGCACCTTGTCTTAAATCAGCTAAATATGTAAAACATCTAGGTCTAATATGACCTCTTCGATTACAGTAATGACAGATTAAATTCGATTTGTTACCTTTGCTGAAGGTAGTGTGGTTATACTTTGACATCCGCTGAAATATGGGATCTTCTGTGGCATTTTGTTTTCCTTTGTAATCATCTTTATTGATCCGCATCTTTTGAGGTATCAATCTTGGCATTTGCACATAGGAAACTTCTGGCAACATTGAAACTTTTCCTTTACCTCCAGGTTGTGAGGGTATCATTTGAGCAACAGAGCTTTCTCCTTTATACCCTATACCAGATCGATCACAGTTGGGTTTCCCAATACTTAAAATATCATTCAGCTTGGTTGATCCTGTGTTTAACATTTTAACATTTTTCTTCAAGTGATTCAGCTCATTTAAAATATCTGTCTCCCCTTTTTGACTTATTTTTAACTGAGCTTCAAGTTCAGAAACAGATTTCTGTAAGTTGATCTTCTCCAATTTTAGATTTTCATTCTGAATACGAAGTCTCTGATTCACCTTGACAAGTTCAGTCCATTTCTCATGTAAATAACTGTATTCTGTAATAAGATCTTCTTTGGTTGCTTCAACCACAACTTCATCACTACATTCAGATATGTTATCTCTGACTTTGTGTGTGGCAGCATCATTTTCTACAGATTCAGCTTTAACAACAAGTGCGACATGATTGTTGGGAAACTCATCTTCCTTTTCTGATTCATCATCACTCCAAGTAGTACTAAATGAACTTTTCTTTTTCTTTTTAAGGTGTTGGCACATTCAGCTTGTATGTGCCCGAAACCATCACATTCTCTACATTGAATTCCTCTGTTTTTAATAGATTGTTCTGGAGCACGATTGTCTTCTCTGACTTTCTTACTGTTTGAAGGACTCGGTTTTGTATGACTGACATTAGGTCTGACACTGCGATTATTTCTCCCAAATTTTTTCATAACACGGCTGAAATTCTTTGATAACAGTGCAAGAGACTCTTCAAGGTCATCTTCATCATAAACACTCAGGTCTTGTGTGTCAGTCTTTAGTGCAACACCTTTGAACTTCTTGGTTTCGATATCACTCCCGAGATTCATTTCAAAAGTCCTGAGTGATCCCATCAACTCTTTCAATTTCATCTTTGAAACATCTTTGGCTTCTTCTATTGCGGTAACTTTATAAGCAAAACGTTGCGGGAGTGATCGCAAGGTCTTTCGAACCAACCGCTCTTCAGAGAAGGTTTCACCAAGTGCAAATGCTTCATTGGCTATATCACATAACTTGGCATTGAAATCCGCAACACTCTCATCTTCAAGCATTTTTAAGTTTTCAAACCTTGTAGTGAGCATTTGCATCTTTGATAGTTTCACTGCCGATGTTCCTTCATAAGTAGTTTGAAGAATCTCCCATGCTCTTTTAGCAGACTCACATGTCGAGATAAGTCTGAACTGAGTAGGATCAACACCATTAAAAATGGCATTAAGTGCTTTTGAGTTACTATTTGCTAGAGCGTCTTCAGATACAGACCAATCTTCTTCAGATTTAAGAGATATAACACCATTTTTATCAGTAGTCGTGGGAGGATTCCATCCTGTCAAGATGGATCTCCAGGCTTTTTCATCAATAGCCTTGATGAATGCTCTCATCCTAGCTTTCCAGTAAGCGTAATTACTTCCATCTAATAATGGAGGACGCATAGTTGAACCTCCTTCCTTCATAGAATCCATCAAACCAAGACAAAGTCCCGTAGATCTCGCTTAAGAATCAAAAGCGAACCGCTCTGATACCAATTGAAAAGTCAAGGTTAGTTACTTGATTTCCCACGGGTGTGAGAGACACACAGTGGAACACTACTGATTGTCGAAACTAATAAGCAAATATAAAAGGCATAAAAGTAACGAGACAGGAGGTTGTTAACGCAGTTCAGCAACCAGCCTACATCTGCGGGGCCACGCCCAAAATTAAAAACATTTCACTAGTTTATGAAGTTACAAGACAAATCGGACTTAAACAATTAAAGACTCCCTCTTTTACTTGTCGCCGCCTCAAGCTAACTTCCTTCGTGAAATAATTTTTGCGAGCTCCCCTCGACTTAAGATTGATTCCTCCCGAAATCTGTATATGACAAGATCCCCTTGCCCACGATCAGAACTCCTCCCGAGTTCCAGGCAGCCTCCTCCCGAGACTGAGTTTCAGTGAAAGAAACAGAATTGTACCTGAGACACCGTCAGCAACACTGGACGTTGTCTTAGTTACAAGACACAAAAACACACTCCCAAAATCACAAAGTCTGCTCACAGTACAGAGTGCATATGACGTCTTCTCCCAGATCCAGAAAGTTCAGACGCACGTCACATTAGGAAGAAGAGAACTGAATAACAAAACTCCCATACTCACATTCATTCAGCGCCCGACCAAAATGGAAAGTATCGTTCAGATATTGTATGCCATATTCTCTCAACAAAAGATATTCAGAATACCATATTTAAAAACAAAAATCAACCAATAAAGGAAACCCAATTGAACACTCCAGAATATAGACTTGATTGACATGAGTATTTAATGGGCAAAAATATTCCTCCAGAGAAAACACAATAGGTAATACGTGAATTTCCAAAACCATATTTTCCAAAAACATTTGCCAACATATCGACATTAACAGTGATTAAAAGCTTCTGCATAATTAGTTATACATTATTGTTTGAGGATATACATAATTAGTAATCTAGGGTTTATAACGACCTAATCAAGTTTGATTCGAGAATTAAATTGGAAAAAAAAAAATTAGTCTTTGAAATTTAGAGAATTTAACTTTTAGGGTTGTTACAGTATGTATCCGTCACGAAGAAGGTCATAAAATCATAGAAGAAGATTTTAAGAGACCTTTCTTTTGGAACGTAGCTTCAATCTTGGTTACTCCTTACTTAAAAAGTTTAACAAAATAGCTAATAAGATTTTCTTTTTTTTACCTGTCAAGCAAGAGCACCTGACACGACAAAAGTTGTGTAATCCTTGATTTTTTAAACGTATATTAAATCTTGGTTGCTTGTTACTTAATTTTTTTTTATAAAATACCTAAAAAGATATCACAAATAAGACATTTTTTCGACCAGTCAAACAACCGCACATGTCATGCCAAAAGTTGTACAATGGTAGAAATTTTTTTTAAAGAGATCTTTCTTTTTGGATTGTAGCTTCAATCTTGGTAGCTAATTATAACCTTTTCGTAGTTTCAATTGTATAATTTTCGTTGATATATATATATATATATATATATATTATTGAAAATAAAGGAAAAATACATATAATGAACAGATATTAAAAGGTAAGGACAATTTTAATCCTTAGAAAACGATTATTTGTCTTGTGTTGTGTTAACATTGATAACCAGTATGGATGTGTAGAGTGATTTAGATTTTAGCCATGACATTATGTAATTGATAAAACTTAATCTTTATGATCTTCGTGGTGCGACCTCCCACCTCTGGAATTGGCAATTGCTGTCACATTTCACATCATGTTGTACGTTTTATTAACTATTCTTATGACTTTATATTATTTGAAAGTTCTTTATTCCTATTTTAAGTTATTGCTATTACATTATATTTCACTAAATATCAGAGTTTTCATGAATTTTATAAAACATAATAAACATAGAAACTAATCAAAACACATTGGTAATTAATTTTGTTTGTTGGGCATATAACACCTATAACACCAAACATTTGGTGCTTTTAACAATAAATATGACCTCCAAGTAACTCATTATTTTCCTCATCAGATAAAGATATTATTTGCACAATTATTTGCATGGTTTAAGAATGAGTAGGAGAGTTCAATATCTGAGAGATATTTATTTTGGACGACTCTCACTTTGAGTACCTGTTTTGACAGAGGGCTGGGCAAGGATATTTTTATCTAGCAGACTCGCCAAGGACTGTACCTTCCAGACATCATCCTCCCAGAAGGTGAAGATAACTTCAGGAATGAATGCAACTTTCTGGTAGTCATCGTCATTTCCATCTGGATGAAGGGTCTTCATTAATTCTTTAGGCATCTCCAAAAACTCGAGCACTTCTAGAGTGGTCAGATGCTCAATGCCTGATGGAACTCTCAATAGTTGTTTGCACCTCTGGATGTTTAGCTTCTGAACACAGGGCATGGCTCCTTTTTCAACCTCTAAACATTGAAGCTCATTAAATTCATCAATGGTTAAAAACTTAAGCTTCTTAAAGCCTCCTGAATGAAAACATAGCGTCTTCCCTTTGCAAGCCTGAAGTAACTCTAGATGCATTAGGTTGGGGAGATTCTGAAGGAAAACCAGAGGATCATCCTTCAAGTGACTCCATGTTAGATGCAACCTGACAAGACCATGTAGAGAGAGAATCCATGGAGGTAAAGTATGCATCCTTCCTTTCAAGTAAAGCCTTTGAATCAGCAGTGGTGGGGAAGAGAGGTGTTGCAGATCAATGATCTCATTCTCATCATTGGTAGTGATTGACAATGCTTGAAGATTGACCAACTTTTCGATGTTTGAACATAGTGCCTTTTCATCCTCTTTTTTCAACTTTAGAATTCCTAATCTCCTCAACTGAGTAAGCCTCCCTAGCTCCTCCATAATTACACCACCATCTTTATCAGCATCTATGAAACAGAGCTTTTGAAGAGATGTTAAACGTCCTATATTTGCAAGGGCCTTAAACCCAGTTTTATTGTGAAAATGCAGATAGGTCTCTTGTTCAATACGATATATGAGGATGTGGCGAAGTCGTTGAAGATTTAAGATTTGGATTGGTAGCTCGGAAACAAAAGAATGTTTGAGGTCCAAAGTCTCAAGATTCTTAAGATCGCCTATGAAGCTTGGAATGGTCTTTACCAAAGTATTCCTTAAGCTCAAGTACTTTAGAAGAGACAAGTCCCTTAACTCAACAGGGAACTTTTTCAAAGGTGAACTTTGAAGGTCTAACACTTTGAGTAACCTAAAATCATCTGCAAACAGCACATTCATAAGTGGCTTTTCTTTTATGCCAAACATGAATAAGGATCTCAATCGAGAGACAGACATACTTGGCTCTACATTTAGTTGCGTGTTATGTATGGATAAGCGGCGAATCTTGTCCGGCCATTGTACATTTTGGTCTTTGGCAACCATGACAACATTTTGGTCCCTTGATTTTGCTATGATGATATCCCGCAATAGATCGTGGACGCTACATTTTTTCACTCTTCCATCAACAGTTGTTCTTGCCGGTTTGATCAAGTTTCTATTCAAGAGCTCATTGAAGTAGTCGTCTGCGATATCTTCCTGTGTCTTGCCTTCTTTTGCAGTGATAAAACCCTCCGCAATCCACAATCGAATCAATCGTGCACGCCCGATCAAGTGATCCTCGGGAAAGATACTAATGTATAAGAAACAAAATTTCAAATAATACGGTAAATCATTAAAACTAAGCGAGAGCACTGTCTTTAAATGCTTGAGCTTGTCATCATGCCCGTTAACCTCCGATCCAAGACTACGACATACCATATGCCACTCCTCTATAATCTCCCTGCTTTTCGTAGCCAAAACACCACTAATCGCCACAATTGCTAGTGGCAGCCCCTCGCACCTTCTTATTATATATCTACAAATTTCCTCCAAGTACGCAGGACATTCTTTGTCGCGACGGAACGTTTCATTGCAGAAAAGTTCCCATGATTCTTCTGGTGAGAGAGGCTTCAAATTGTAAACTTTGTCCAAGTGATCCACACTTGCAGTAGAAGCTATGTCATTTTTTCGTGTGGTTATCATTACTCGGCTGCCGTTTTTATTGTTGGTCAACATATGTTGGAGATCATTCCATTCCTTCAGGTGCCATATGTCATCCAATACAATCAAGTACCTTCCTCTGCTTAGCAAATCCATGATTATTTCTTTCAGCCTTTGTGCTTTGAAGCTCTCCAAATCTTTTGGGGGTCGCCTCCTCATGACTTGGTAGAGTTGTTGAACCATGTCTACGAGGAGTTCTTGTTCCTCGAAGGATTGAGAAACTGTGATCCAAGCATGGGTTTTGAAATGTTTCTTTACTTCTGGATCATCATACACTTGCTTTGCCAACGTGGTTTTCCCCATGCCTCCCATGGCCACCAAAGAAATTACTTCACGATCCCAGCTTCCCTTGAAGAGCCACTGCATCAGTTGTTCTTTAGGCCTGTCAATGCCCACAAGATTTGATTTCTCAGAGTCTCCATGAATTCCTGCATGCTTGGATTTAGAAGCATGTTCAATTCTTCTTAGTTTGTCCTCTTGTCTTTTGAGTTCCTTTGCGATGACTCCAATTCTCGAGTTGATTTCTCTTAAATCTGACCCGACTCGATATCGAGCTTTCATGTTCTTTATACAACAAGAAATTTTGTGGAAGATAGCATCTCCATGATCATGTGTATGAAGAATTAAAATCTCATCAAAGACATCTTCGCAATCTTGAATCACCTCTCTAACTTGCTGCACCCATACTTTCAGCTCCAGCTCCTCCTCCCCTTCTTCAAACACATCTGCGTCTCGTAAGATGGCTCTGAGTCTCTCCAATTCTCTTCTCACCTCCTCAAATTCTGTAAATCTCATGTGCTGCGACTCATTTTTAATCATGCCCATGATTGTTTGGAGCAGAAAGAGCACTGTGCTCTCTCCCATTCTTCTTTTCTTGAGTCTGAAATTGGTATAAAAAAAATCAGTGTTTATAACAGATTTTGTACATCCATAAATCTTGTCTCAAGCAAGAATATAACTGCCTTCTTCAAATGCTTTCTCAGAGAAAATACTCAAGACACTATCAATGAAAAATATATGACACTATCAAGTTATGTCATTTGGAGCAAAGTCAAACACTCAATCTTTCAAGTGGTATATTTAACCCATTGCAGCTCTACAACCCTCAGCAAGTAAAATATATGATGCAACCAAACCTATAACTTTATTAAATCCTAAATTATGTCATTTGAAGCAAAGTCAAACACTCTTATCTTTCAAGTGGATATATTTAATTCGTTACAGCTCTACATTGCAATTTCAGTGAAACTTCTCTCAAGGCCATTCACGTCCTTCCGTCTTATGAGTCTTTGTTAATATTAATTGTCGACTTCTATTTGGCTAGTTGATAATATAAAATATAGATTAATACAAGTAGCTTCACTGTTTAAGGCCCTAATACAATGTTTCACGTATAAGAAATATGTCAAAGTCATCATGTTTACAACTTTTTTTTTTTGGTGGTTGTAAAATTAAACTCGATAAAAAATAAAATGAAATGAATGATATTTGTTTTTGTCACGACCCGGAGGCGGGCCAAAAGAATGCCGAGTTGGACGACCCGATCCTCAGAGAGGATCCAATCATTTTTGGTTGTGTAAAATTTAATATTATAATCTAGCCTTTTATATCAAGTTTGGAGAAAAGTAGTGGAAATAAGTCTCTTCTTTTAACTTATTGAGTATAACTCCTTTGTATTTGAATGCCTGCAAAATATTTGGAGGTAAAAGGGCAAGGACACTTGTAATCCTTATATGATGATTATTTTAGTTGTGTTGTGTTAATAGTGATAACCTCAAGTGTGGATGTGTAGAGTGATATGTGGTTTAGCCATGACCTTATGTAATTGATAAGACTTGTGACCTGCATCATGATCTCATGTCATCAAAGAGATGCATGGAAGTTCCATCTACTGAAGATAAATTTCATGAATTTATACATGTATATTACTTGTTTGAGAACTGGTAACGATGTTACGGCATAAAGACAAGCCAAGGGATAACTATTGAGTTGAACGATCTGATGTTTGGAGAAGACCCGAATGCCCAACCCTATACTTCTTTTACAATTCATAGCGGAAAACTTAAAACCATAAATAATTTAATTATAGTCTGAGATGGACCGAGTCCACACAATAACAAGAATTAAAAAATAATAGTGCAATAAATTTAAATTTAAAAAAATACTGCACGAAAAGCATTAATGTCCCATCAGAGAAAATTATTGAGGTACAAAGTAAAATAAAGAAAAAAACACTTAGAAGAAAAGAAATGAAAAGAAACTCCAAGAAACTCGATCATCGGCCCTGGTCTTGAATACTCCGAAAACAAATAATTTTCTGGAGACCAATTCAAATGAATATCATGGCTTGTTGAAAATAAACGTGTAAAATTAGTATATATATAATAAAAACTAGTGTATTATAAGCCAGAACATCTCAAAATTTCACAAAATAAGATTTTGAATACCATAATTTGTGATTAAATGCAATAAAATAAATCTCTACGTCGACAGCTGTGAGTCTTCTTCCCATTGAGAACAATATGTTTAGGTATCGTGTCGACGAACTCGGAATACTCCTCTAAACCAACATCAAGTCTATCGTTAAAATCCTTCTAAGACTCTAAAAATAATCGGAATCAAGTTGAGAATGTCAAGCTACGACCGCAAGAGACACCTACAGTGCGATCAACTAAGACAGAGCGATTGACTAGACATAAGGGCGGCGGTGGTTAAGACAATATGGATTTGGTTGACTTGTAATGTCACACAATCAACTCTCTTCATCGTGGGATTAGACGACTTGGACCGAGAACAGCCAACCTGACACAAGATCGACCTGCAAACGATCTAGATTAAACCCACAAACAAAAAATATATACTCGGTGCTTGGTGTAGCCGAGAATACCAAGAATAATGATACGAAAAATTAAACAAACAATCTCTAATAATAACGAAACTTGGCGTGAATAATAATTTATGAATAAAGTTTCAAAATCTGAAGATCTGGAAGAAAAACTAATTTTGAAAACGCCAATAAAAATGCAAACCCTTAGCCAGTCCGATAAAGCAAAGTTAATACTTTTCAGAAAATGGTTCTTCCAAGGATAGAACTAGCAGCGTTTGGGAAGAATTACCCTCTTTCTTCTTGATTTCTACTATTAGATAGAAGAAAAGAAATGAAAAGAAACTCCAAGAAACTCGATCATCGGCCCTGGTCTTGAATACTCCGAAAACAAATAATTTTCTGGAGACCAATTCAATGAATATCATGGCTTGTTGAAAATAAACGTGTAAAATTAGTATATATATAATAAAACTAGTGTATTATAAGCCCGAACATCTCAAAATTTCACAAAATAAGATTTTGAATACCATAATTTGTGATTAAATGCAATAAAATAAATCTCTACGTCGACAGCTGTGAGTCTTCTTCCCATTGAGAACAATATGTTTAGGTATCGTGTCGACGAACTCGGAATACTCCTCTAAACCAACATCAAGTCTATCGTTAAAATCCTTCTAAGACTCTAAAATAATCGGAATCAAGTTGAGAATGTCAAGCTACGACCGCAAGAGACACCTACATGCGATCAACTAAGACATAGCGATTGACTAGACATAAGGGCGGCGGTGGTTAAGACAATATGGATTTGGTTGACTTGTAATGTCACACAATCAACTCTCTTCATCGTGGGATTAGACGACTTGGACCGAGAACAGCCAACCTGACACAAGATCGACCTGCAAACGATCTAGATTAAACCCACAAACAAAAAATATATACTCGGTGCTTGGTGTAGCCGAGAATACCAAGAATAATGATACGAAAAATTAAACAAACAATCTCTAATAATAACGAAACTTGGCGTGAATAATAATTTATGAATAAATTTTCAAAATCTGAAGATCTGGAAGAAAAACTAATTTTGAAAACGCCAATAAAAATGCAAACCCTTAGCCAGTCCGATAAAGCAAAGTTAATACTTTTCAGAAAATGGTTCTTCCAAGGATAGAACTAGCAGCGTTTGGGAAGAATTACCCTCTTTCTTCTTGATTTCTACTATTAGATAAGAAGAAAAGAAAGATGGGGATAAGAACCTTCAAGTATTCTTAAACTTGGAGGCAATGGAGGCACTCACTCCATTTGGTTGATTATCCAATCCGAGGCACTTACCTTGTCTTCAAACAAATCTGGTTTTTTAGAGAAACTGTCGATTTTTCATTGATCAAAAATTGAAAATGACAATCACTAATAGCCATGAATAAATATCCTAAGGGGGCTAAGTGAAATAATAAAGGAGGGACGTCCAAATGCTAGATCTTCATCTTGGCCGTTTGTGTGCGCTCGACTCCTCTTCATCAACCGATGTGATGTTCTTTTTGTAAGGTAAGTTCAGCCTTGCATGGAAAATGATCTTTAGCCCTTTGTAGTTGGTATGAGTTGGTGCCAATTTGAATTTGTTGAAGAGGGAATTCAAATTTGAAATGACCAAATGATGAAAGGCCTCGGTCTTTGACTCATTATGCATTGTCGCAGCCCATGTAGTGATGGACTTCTTTTTTGCTCTATGCTCCACTTGTGTCCATGTATTATTAGCCCAAGCCACCACTAGCCCTAACATATATCTATTCCTAAATACCTAAATGCATGCCATATGATAAAGGTCAAGTGTTTGCCCAAATTACAATAAAGGTCCAACGTTTGCCAAATAAATCATAAAATTACTATGTTACATGGTTATGTTCTAGGAAGAAAAATTCCCTTTTGAATTTGAGTAGCTTCCATCCGTGCATCCCAAGTAATGACGTGCATGGGTTGATCCATGTCCATTAAGCTAGGCTTCCACTCCAAATCATCAAAGAAGTCATCACTTGCAAAAGAAAAGAACTTGTCAGCACAAAGATTAACGAAAGCTTGGGCCTTTGTTTGTGATCATGTAATGGGCCTAAGAGGTGTAATGGGTCTTGGGGCACATCATCCTCCCCAAGTGATTGAGGATTTGACTGCAAATCCAATGAGTGGACCTCATCGTCATCAGATTCTCTACCCACAGATGGTGATAAGTCCTGAACGTTAAAAATTGTCGATACCTTATAATTTCTACCCCAACCTATTCTATAAGGTCAAATGATCAAATAGTTGGAGGAAAGATACCTTAAGGATACAATATCAACTATTTCCTTTTCCCTAGTTCGATGGTAAAAATTGTGATCTCCAAACAGGAAGGTTAGTTGGATTGATTGTTCGCCTAATTGAAAATTAAGGATATTAGAAAATGCATTAGGTGTAAATCTCCTATAGGTTTGCCTAAGCCTATCAAGGATATTAGTATTAATGACCCAAGGCACTAAGGCAAAAACTTCGTCATTTATGTATTGCCTCACACAAGGGTTAGAGGCTGGGTTGAGGTTCCATGTCTTGCACAATCTCCTCATATAATGGCCTAATGCCGATTTGAGGCTATGATCAACCTTAAAAATTAGAGAATAATTTTGGCCAATGATCAAGTGACCAATACCAAAAATACTCTCCTCTTGAAAATCTTTCTTGGGGGTTGTTGTTAAAATTCCAACTTCATATTCCTCTTTAGTCAATTTCTTCAAATGGAAAGGCCCCTCTTGACCATTTAAAATTGAAGTACTCTTTGAGAATCCCAAGGGTTGTGGTATGGATGCTTCAAAATAAAAGGAATCTTTGAGTAAAAGGCTTTCCAAAACAATGAATTTACTAAGAGGTAACGCTATTACCGTATGGTGTAAGCACTCCCCTTCTCGGTTAACAGGCTTAGGAAAGTTCGATTTTATCAATCGGAGGGGAACTTCTCCAAATTTGTTGTCCTCAACAATTTTGGATGCAAGGGACTCTATTTTTAAGAGAGTTGACTTGATTTTCTCTTCCATTCTAGCTGCATCGTTCTTAGCCACTTACTTGGATATCATGGGTGCTAGTTTAATTGTTTACCTCTGATTTTCAAAGAGTATTGGTTTGTAAATCCGTCATGAGTTACCTTACTGTCAAATTGACAAGGTCGTTCTAAAAGTAGATAGCTTGCGCTCATTGGAACCACGTCACAAAGGACAGAATCCTTATACTTTCCCAAAGTGAATTCGATGGTCACCTTCTTAGTTACTTTAACGTCATCATTGTCATTTAATCACCTTAACTTATAGAGTTTGGGATGTGGGGTAGTTTCTAATCCCAATTTAGTGACCATGTCCTTAGAAGCTACATTAGTACAGCTTCCTCCATCTATTATCAAAGAACACAGCTTATCCTTTACCAAACAACAACTGTGAAATATATTTTCACGTTGACAGTTTTCCTTCGAAGTTTTCGATATGAGGACTCGACGAATGACCATCAATAGAGATCATTCTTGAGCATGAACAACTTCATCCTCCGATTCACTTCTTTCCTCCCATTCGATTTCTTGCAGTTCGTCGTCAGTTATAAGTTCTCCTATTTCTTCCTTAATTACCATTGTACGACGGTTTGCGCACTCAACCATCAAATGTCCTGATCCTAAACACTTGAAACACTTGATGTCACGTGTTTTTGCTTTGTTGTAATCTCCTCCAACAGTCTTACTACTTGTATCTTTAAGAGTCCAATTACGAGTAAAAGGCTTCTTTTCATCTGTCTTAGTGGTAACCTTGTTGTTTTCTTGTGGTTTAGGGGTGAACTTTGGGGTATAGTTGGTTTTCCTTTCTCTTTTAAGTCGTCTCTCAATTTTTAAGGCCAACTGTACGACCATGTTTAATGAATCCAGTGGGGATAACTCTACTGTGTCACCAATTTCTAGGTTTAGTCCACGTATAAACCTGACTATCACTTGTTCCTCAGGCTCTTCTAGTCGTCCTCCACGAATTTTGAGTGTTTCAAATTCCGTGAGGTACTCCTCAACTAATTGACTGCCCTGAATGAGGTTGTGCAGTTGTAGGAATAATTCCTATTTGTAATGAGTAGGAACAAACATCTTCCTCATAAGAGTATTCATGGTTCTCCAAGAGGTGTTAAGGGTATCTCCGATCCATACCCTTTGGGCCTTTAGGTTAGCCCACCAAAGTGCGGCATAGTCTGAAAGTTTGACTGAAACCAATTGTATTTTAACTCTACCAGAGTATTGGTAATAGTCGAAAATCTTCTCAACCTTCTCTACCCAATCCAGGAAGGTGTCTCCATCACACGTTCCATTAAATGGTGGGATAGTCAACTTAAGACTCCGAAGGTCATCATTGTCTCTTCTTTGGTTGGGGAGAAAATTCTCTACTTGTCCAAAGTTCATTCATCATCTTCAGAGTATTCATGTCCTTGGTAAGTTCTCCTAGGGTTTTCATCTCTTCTCCTTGGTGTGGTCTCATAAGATGGAAAACTTTCTCGGTTAGGAAATTCTCTCCTAGGGTTTTCGCTTCTTCTCCATGGTGGGGTCCCTTGAGATGGAAAATTTTCTCAATTTGAAAATTCTCTACTAGGGTTTACATTTCTTCTCCACAGTGTGGTTTCTTGAGGTAGTAAATTTTCTTAGTTTTGAGATTCCCTCCTAGGGTTTTTGTTTCTCTTCCATGGTGTGGTTTCTTGAGATGGTCACCTACAGATTTCATGTTTTAAGTCTTTCATAGCATTTGCAAACATTAGGTTAAAATTATAGAACCGTATGTTTAAATTATTTATTTGTCATTGCATGCTTCCTCGTATGCTAAACTCTCCCTCTTGGTAGGTGTGAGCCTTATCTCGGAAAACTTCCTTGCCCTTGGCTATGGCTAGATCTTGATTAGTGTTATATTGAATGTCACTCCTAGTTGTCATTATTAAAGCACTACTTAACTCCTAAAATATAGGAAATGATTTTGTGGAATAGTTTTAGGAAGTGTGAATGATTACCGATTTGGTAAATTTTAATGTTTCTGAAATCTTCCAATTAATAAGTGTAAGGTACTTCTTACTTTTCTACAATATTAAAAGACTTAATTAAACCTTGTTAATTGAACTTTTAAAGAATGATCAATTAGGATATTTTACAAAAAGGAAACTATCAAAGCTTTCGTTTTTCATGCAGTTTTATTTTCTGAACAATTTAATAGCACTAAATAAACAATTTTAAACAACATAAATTAATTTCTAGAGCAATAAATTTTAATTCTATTAACCAAAGATATGACAGCAAATTATTAGCACCAATTTGACAAAATTTTCAGTTTTTAGACATGTTATTTATGGTAACTTTTGAAAAAAAGATTGCAATTCAATTTAACCAAAAATAACAATAAGTTTTAAGTGATATTTATGACAATAGATCTTTCATGCTCGTGTCCAAAACAAGTTTTGTATTTACTGTAAGATGGTTGATCGATAAATTATAACCAATGGTAGAAATAACACTACTTGATAATAATAATACAATTCATAGAAATTCTGATTTAGATCATATATTCATAAACAGAATATTCATGTTCTTCAACCAATATCATCAACGAGTCTTAAGATGTTAACATACTCATTCTCAGATCTAAACAAGAAAATATATTAGACGTGCTGAGTACTCAACAAAAACAAATCACAATAGCACACAAACAGATTTATAGCAGAATTTTTTTTTTGAAATTAGCAATAACGATAATTAAGAATATGAATTGATTTGCAGCTATTAAAATTTCATACAGAGAGCATGCAAACACAATGATTTGTTTACAGGGGAAGCTGCCTATGCTCTGATATCAAATGATGCAAGATCGACCTACAAACGATCCGGATTAAACCCACAAATAAAAAAATATACTCAATGCTTGGTGCAGCTGAGAATACTCAGAATAACGATGCGGAAAATTAAACAAACAATCTCTAATATTAACAAAACTCGACGTGAATAATAATTTATGAATAAGGTTTCAAAATCTGAAAATTTGGAAGAAAAACTAATTTTAAAAACGCCAATGAAAATGCAATTAGCCGGTCCGATAAAGCAAAGTTGATACTTTTCGAAAAATGGTTCTTCCAAGGAGAGAACTAGCAGCGTTTGGGAAGAATTACCCTTTTTTCTTCTTGATTTCTTCTATTAGATTAGAAGAAGAGAAATATTGGAATAAGAACCTTCAAGTATTCTTAAACTTGGAGGCAATGAAGGCACTCACTTCACTCGGTTGATTATCCAACCCGAGGCACTTACCTTATCTTCAAACCAATCTGGTTTTTGAGAGAAGCTGTTGATTTTTCATTGATCAAAAGTTGAAAATGACAATCACCAATAACAATGAATAAGTATCCTAAGGTGGCTAAGGCAAATAATAAAGGAGGGATGTCCAAATGCTAGATCTTTATCGTGGCTGTTGGTGTGCGCTCGACTCATCTTCATCAACCGATGTGATGTTGTTTTTGTAAGGTAAGTTCAGCCTTGCATGGAAAATGATCTTCAACCATTTTTTAGTTGATATGAGTTGGTGCCAATTTGAATTTGCTGAAGAGGGAATTTAAATTTGAAAGGACCAAATGATGAAAGGCCACGGTCTTTGACTCCTTATGCATTGTCGCGACCCATATAGTGATGGACTTCCTCTTTGCTCCATGCTCCACTTGTGTCCATGTATTATTAGCCCAAGCCACCACTAGCCCTAACATACATCTATTCCTAAATGCCTAAATGCATGTCATATTATAAAAGTTAAGTGTTTGCCCATTTTACAATAAAGGCCCAACGTTTGCCAAAGAAATTATAAAATTACTTGGTTACATGGTTAAGTTTCGGGAAGACAAATTCCCTCTTAAATTTGAGTAGCTTCAATCTATGCATCCCAAGTAATGACATGCATGGGTTGATCTATGTCCATTAAGCCAGGCTTCAACTCTAAATCATCAAAGAAGTCATCACCTGCAAAAGAAAAGAACTTGTCAGCAAAAAAATTAACCAAAACTTGGGCCCACAGTTTGTTATCGGGTAATGGGCCTCAGAGGTGTAATGGGCTTTGGGCACATCACAACTAGTTACGGAGGTCAATCGACCTACACAAATGTGTGCTCGACCTCGAAATTGATCAAAAATGCCAAACTTTTGGTACGTATTTGGTCAATCAAACTATAGTTGCAGTTGATCGAAGAATTACCAGAAGCTCAAACCAAGCGAGTTATCATGGACGATTTTTTCAAAAAGTTGTCCTTTGCATCGATCATTCCTTCCAATCAATTTAAACCTTGCAAGACATTACCATAGACCTAGGTCACCCAATATAGCTTAAAAACATCAACAATTTCAAGTTTTTAAGTTCGAAATAATGAGTGCAATGAAATTTTTTGAAAATTAGGAGAAACTACTAAGAAATCTTGTATTCTTGAAAACATTTGATGAAACACAAAGATTCCGACTTAAGAGCACAAACACGACCGAAAAAGTCTTCCCCAACTCACCCTCCTCCTTTACCCTCTTCTCTTCTCTTTCTCTCACTCTTTGTGATTGAAGGAAAGGACAACATAATAAGATTAACACCAACTAAATTATTAAGCATGAAAATAAGAGTATCTGATATAAAAATATGCATAAAATTAAATTTACTAATTTGAATAGGAGGTTTAATATCTGGTTTTACTAAAGGTAAAACGGCTTTAGATTTTGAAGTTGAAGCTTCGTCAGTTAAAGGAACAACTATAATTTTATCAATTTGTTTTTCAATTCTATTTAACTGATTACCTACAGTTTGTAGATTGAGATTTGTAAAATTATTTTGTTTGATAATAACTTCTACTTCGGCTTTTGTTTGAGTAGTATCTACTAAAGGAGTAGCTTCAATAGTGTTTTGTTCTTTTTTGATAACTTTAGATTCCAAAGGAGGATGTATAGCTTGAATGGAATTAGAACCATTCTTTTTTGTCCATTTAATTTGAAATTTTTCATAGTTTTCAATAATGGATAAATCTAATTTTTTGTTATTAAATTTCTTCCAGTTCCACTGGGGGAAATACATTATTTTTTGTTTTCAAGTTAAATATTCATAATAAAACTCTTTAAGTTTGATAAACTTTTGATTATTATAATGTTTAAAAATCCATGCTTTAAACATTTCGTTTTTTGGTAAATTAAATTCTTTGGTCATCATTTTTCTAATATCTGAACTTGGTGTAAAATCCATTTAAAGATTAAAGTTCATTTCAGATGCTGTAGGAGATTCGGTAGGTAATCCCCTATCATTTTGATAAACTCCATGAGGAATTTGATTTGAAGAAACATTCATTCCTTCAATTTTTTATTCTTCAGGAAGCTCCTGTGAATTGGAAGGTAGTTATGACACTGAATGTCGAGAACTAGTGTTTGGATGAGATACTCGATAAGGAGTAAAACTTGATCTAGAGGAAAAACTTCTAGTCAAAGAGATTTTGCTAGTTAGTGCTAGAGTAAATCTGACTTCAATATCTCCATCACTAGTTTGAACTATTTGATCAATCTGATTATTCAAGATTGGATTTTGAGGAACAGCATTTGGTATTGTCCAACTTTCTGGAAAAGTAACTTCTTCCCAGTTAATCAGACGAGGGATAGCAACATTTGTAGTTAACAAATTGCTTTCTATAACAATAGTTTTGCCTATTTCTTTTCTAAGAATGGCATTTGGACATAATGTGTTCATAACTTTGTAATGAATACGATAAATAACTGCGATCGTTTCCGATCCAGGCATAAAATCATATCCATGAGTTTAAATTTGAAGAGTTAAAGCTTCAAATATATTTCTATCTGTTAAAGACAGAGTTAAATTTGGATAAACATTGAAATGGATTGGTCCATGACATAAACTGGTTTGAACAATGCCCATTAAGGAAGATTTCCAGTTGTTATTTCTAGCATCTCTAAGATTTGCTTGAATGCTAGTATTTGATCCAGGTAATGTTAAGGGTTTTAATGCTATTTGGATTAACCCTATATGAACATATTTGAATTCTTGCAAATAGTTTTGAATATCTCGTAAACATAAGAGTTTGATAATTGTATTATCATTATCTAAACAGATAGTTTGTTCAGAAGTTTTGATAGATTTTTTTGTTTTTAAATCAAAGAATCCTAAACTGTATATAGTTTTAGGAGCTATTTTTGGAATAGTCCATTTGTTTAATTGTTGATTTTGACTAATTTCAATAATTTGTTCATTTTTGTAAAGACTTTGATTTTCTCCAACAGAAAAATCCATTGTTGCTAAATGTCAATTCATTTATGAATGACAGAGAAACCTTTCCAACATCAATCTTTGAAATATAAGTTGAACTTTATAATCACTCCTTATTGATTATTTGATCAAACCGTATTGACTAGAAAAACATACCTTATTGATTTTTTAATCACACCGTATTGATATTTCTAAACCTTTCTGTGTAAATATCACGAATAATTACGAGGCATTGTTGCGCTATCACAAAGATAGAAATTTTATAATACTTTTCATTCTTCACAAGTTCTAAGGGCAAACGCCTACCAGCCAATCCAAAGGCACAACGGCTACAGCCCACAGCGAACACAGAAGAAGAATTTAAAAAGTATTATCAAATCCGGACAACAGACAAATTCTCATCGTGATCATACACTGAAAGAGTTAGAAATCTCGTATTGGGATAATTAAATCATCGTATTGGTATACTCAACTAATCTTATTGGTTGAACCAAACTTTCATATTGACTAATGATTATTAAAACCAACTTAAATTATAAAGATTATCATTGGAACACTTCTGTTCATTCACTATGAATTAACAGGTGTTTAGCCTACCATGGCTCTGATACCAAATTAGGAGATGGATCGACACACAGAGAATTAAGAAAACGAAATATATTAACAACTTAAAAACTTACAAGTAAAGAGAGCACCAGAGAGCAGCGGAGAGAAAACTAGAGAGAATCCAAACTAAAAACTTTGAATGCCTAACACACAACACAATGCTTCTTTATATAGAGAAGCAAAAGTAAAAAGACAAGATTACAAACGTCATGGATGACGATTTTGATCACTAGAGGATGCCCCGTTGTCGTCCTCTATCTCCATTTGATTACTAGTGGATGCACAGCTGTAGTCCACTATGACCATTTTGCTTTTGCCTTTAGCTTTTGCTTTTGAGTCATCTGATTTTTCATTGTCTGGTGAGTCATCCCAATCAGCCAGATCTGAAGAGTTGTCCCAATCAATCAATATATCAGACACAAATGGTGTCGGATTAGCCTTTTGTTGAGCAGCAATTTGTAATTTCTTTTGCTTCTTTTCCATTTTGATTAATTTAACCATTTGTAATTCTTCTGAATCTTTGAATTCTGGAAGGTCTTTGCGAAGATCATTCCAAAGTTGAAGTTCTTCAGGAGACATTGTTTTGTTACGAAATTTCCATGATTTGTATTCGGCCAAAGCTATATCCCATTTGTACCAAGGATTGGTATTGGGATTAAACTTTTTGCCTATGTATTCAGCTCTTTGTAAATCATACTCATCAGGATTTCCTCGATTCCTCATTCGGATAATTAAAGGATGATCCTTATGAAAAGGAGGAATTCTTTGTAGTGCCACCCAGGTTGGCATTTTGTATTCACCTGCTGCCAAAGGTGTGTAGATAGTACCTACTCTTTTGTGTCTTTTTGAAATAGGAACATGAGGATAATGGTTGTTGTCCATTAAAGAACAAATTTATCCTTGTCTTTACCTTTGTCTTTTCCTTTTGATTTTTTTTTGAGATAATTGCAAATAGGAGTCCCTAAAAGAATCCCACAAATCTGTGTCAGAAAAGCAACATGATCATCATCAGGATTTTGAGATTCGCCAACTAAGGCTGCGAAAGCATTTGAATTAGACTCCATGGAGGCATCAGACTTTGTATCAGTATCATTTTGAGTTTCGTCCTCATCATCAAAGGATTGGAACTGTTCTCTGACAGATTCAAGAATTTTTAATTTGATCTCTTGAGAACTCATACCAGGAAACTGATTTTGTAATTTTTGTCGCATAATGAGAACTGAAAATTGTTCTGATTCCTTTGCAGATTTTGTTTTTGATTGATAAAGAACTTTGTTCTGATTATTGGACTGAGAAATTTTTGTATAACATTGCTCAGTGTCAAATCTCGACCACCATTTGACAAAAAAAGTTTCTTTGAATTTCTGGAAGGCCTAAATGATCATAACCCATTTCAAGATTCCATTGCCAAATCCAGTTAATTTGAAATTCGGTACAGAACCATAAAAGATTAAGTCCGATAACTTTTGTTGGTAGGGACGAAATAATAGGATGATATTTCTCCCAAATTTGATAACTTTCTTGAATTTTGTTGGGAAATATACTTAACTCAGGAGCATGAGATTGCCACCAATGGTAAAACCATGATGGAAATTTATCCTCAGAGTTTAAAATTTCCGGATTAATTTTAAAGAACCAAGAATGATTTCTCGGCGGATTTTGATAAAGAAACACAAAGGTCCATGCATAAACATAGCCCCACTAGTTGTACTTTTGATCATTATTTGATGTAGTCTGAGTGGTATAAATACTCAGTCCCCATTCTTGCTGATGAAGGACACGGACAATATAACACTTGGAATGTGTTATTGGAGTTTTGAAATTTGTTTGATCAATATAATGGTGTACTATTTGAACTGACTGAGTGTCAGAAAGAATTGCCTCATAAAAATAACGAAGCTTTCCTTCTGGAACTAAGTAGTGTTGTGTACCCATATACCGGCTTTGAAAAAACCAGGGATCCTTTTGATTTAAATGAAGATCCTTTTGAGATAATGTTGTAACGCCCCGAGTCTCCACGACTCGGTTCGCTACAGGGACTATTCTGGTCTAAACAACTCTCTTTATTTACCACTATCTCATACACTTAAACTGTTTTCCTTAATCTACTACATACTCCTAATCTCGTTTGTTAGGCACTATAGCATCCTCTCCAAAAATTTCGGCAGAGTGACGCGTGAAAATGGCGCCCCCAACTTGCTAAGTACCTGCATAAAAAAAACAAAATTTCCAACCAGCCCAGAATATTCCTACACACCCTAACAACATGCCAAAACTCCTGGACACACCTCATATCAACCAGAACAACTGTACTACCAAATCCAAATGGAAAAAATCCACAGTATAGGGTGACACATCACCCTTTACTATGGCTATATACAACAAAATATATAATGCTCTCACAAAAATAACCTACACCCGATCAACACAATGATGAGACTCCTACTGGGTCGGGTCGCCCTAACACTGCCGTCAACTGGGGCCCTGGTCGCATATCACCAACTGGCATCTACCCCTGGTCAGGCTCTCGGTACTCACCTTCCTGCTTGGCAGTACCTACACCACAGAACACACCGCAAGTTCAAGACTTAGAAAGTAGAGTGCAAAATACAAACATGAAGCATGAAAACTGGTTATGCAATCCTAACACATGCACGTCTCTACACACGTTGCCATCCCCTCGCCGCATCGCATCTCCCGGGGCGTAACGTATCGCCGTCCCCCGGTCTACAACGATCCCCGAGGCGTAACGTATCATCGTCCCCCGGTCTACAACGATCCCCGGGGCGTAACGAATCGTCGTCCCCCGGTCTACAACTATCCCCGGGGCGTAACGTATCGCGGTCCCCCGGTCTACAACGATCCTCGGGGCGTAACGTATCGTCGTCCCCCTATCTACAACGATCCCCGGGGCGTAACGTATCGCCGTCCCCCGGTTTACAACAATCCTCGGGGCATAACGTATCGCCGTCCCCCGGTCTACAACGATCCTCGGGGTGTAACGTATTGCCGTCCCCCGATTTAACCTTGACCACGTGGCGTTACGAATCGCCGTCCCATGTGGCTAGGTGGCCCGTTCCTCATCTCCTCTACTCTCTCATGCTTAAAAACATGGTGCATGCTAACCATAACCAACTAACCACGATTCCACATACACATCACATCACGACACACACATGCGTACCTACAACCCACAACCGGCACAAGTTTCACAACCTACATACCATGACCAGCTAACGACTACCACACATCACACCACAACACACACATGCGTACCTACAATCCACAACCCGCACAAGTTTCACAACCTACATACCATGACCAGCGAACGACTACCTCAGTTCACACCACAACATCCACATGCGTACCTACAACCCATAACCGGCACAAGTCTCACAACCTACACACCATGACCAGCTAACGACTACCACACACACACCACAACACACACATGCGTAACTACAATCCACAACCCGCACAAAACTCACAACATACTTACTACTGTCCCACAACCTGCACAAGACTCACCACATGTATACAATTGTCTCACAACCTGCACAAGACTCACAACCTACGTACCACTGTGGTGTAGGCCCTTCTGAGCGACTCTCAAGCATTTACGACAACACTACTACTTACCTGGTGTCCTAGCTTGCTGGAGATATTCGGTTTCCTGCCCACCTACGGCTCGACCTACGACAAAAATTCAAACTATATCAAAATCAAGCTTACATTCACCACTTCCCTCTCAAACTATTATTTCTAGCCTAACCCAACTAAAACTCAACTAAACGGGCCACTAATTGGGTTTGGTAAAAACCGACCTAAAACTTCTAACGCGCATAACTCACACGTCGGTTATCGGAATCGAACGATTCCAGCGGCCACTTACTCCCCTAATAACCTAGCTTAACCTGCCAAAAACCGAATTCAAAACAAACGGCCGTAGATAGGTCAAAAAAAGAAAACCCGAATCTGCCCTAACCAAAATTCTCCCCCTCTCGATTTTCTTCATCAATTTTTACCCGTTTCATTACCAATCGTCCACATTCAACTCAATTTAACGTAAATAAACAAAACGCCCAATGTATCACACGAGAAAACCCGAGGCCCAAACTCGGGTCTTCTGTTTTTAGCTCGGTCTGAGCTTCCTGTTTCCCGGTGACTTTAGCCGGCATCAAGCCCGGCCAATTGACGCCAAAAATGGCCAAAAATGGCCGGTGATCGAAGCTGAAACAAACTCATCACCCTCGGCCACGAACAGCGAGAAAACAGGGAAGAAAAAAAAAGAGCCTACCTGTCGGTTTATGCGTGGAGACAAGCTGGAACTCGCTCGCCACCGTCGACTGGCCGGAGAACGTCGAAAATCACGGTGGTTCACTCGGCCGATCGTCGTCGCGTCGTTCTCCCCTTTCCCGCCTCCCTATTCTGCTCTGTGCCCGTGGAAGCCAGACAAACCGAATGTGTAACGACCCCTTTTTCCAGCAAGATATTGTCCGCTCTGGGGATTGGGCCGTAGCCCAATATCCTCCCCTCACGGCTTTGTTTGGCGAGAACTTCCCAGAAGGTCACCCAACCTGGAATTGCTCTCGCCGAAGCACTTTTAACTTCAGAGTTCTTATGGGATCCGTTGTCAATTGTGCTCCAAAACGCGTCTTGCTATGTTGGGAGGGTCTCTCTACATATGTTTCATTTCCACATACTTCTCCAAGCGATGTGGGATTGTGACGACCCCCTTTTTACGACCTGTCACCTTCCGGTTCGCCCGCGCAGACGTACCGCCATCCGGGTTCCGGTTCGTGCAGCCATCGTACCCATACGTGCATATTCGGGTCATCACAATCACCCCCCCTCGGGGGCCCAACGTCCTCGTTGGCCACATTTCCGGTTAGGTACAGGCTCTGATATCATTTGTAACGACCCCTTTTCCCAGCAAGATATTGTCCGCTCTGGGGATTGGGCCGTAGCCCAATATCCTCCCCTCACGGCTTTGTTTGGCGAGAACTTCCCAGAAGGTCACCCAACCTGGAATTGCTCTCGCCGAAGCACTTTTAACTTCAGAGTTCTTATGGGATCCGTTGTCAATTGTGCTCCAAAACGCGTCTTGCTATGTTGGGAGGGTCTCTTTACATATGTTTCATTTCCACATACTTCCCCAAGCGATGTGGGATTGTGACGACCCCCTTTTTACGACCCGTCACCTTCCGGTTCACCCGCGCGGACGTACCGCCATCCGGGTTCCGGTTCGTGCAGCCATCGTACCCATACGTGCATATTCGGGTCATCACAATGCGGGCGAACCGGAAGGTGACGGGTCGTAAAAAGTGGGTCGTCACAATCCCACATCGCTTGGGGAAGTATGTGGAAATGAAACATATGTAAAGAGACCCTCCCAACATAGCAAGACGCGTTTTGGAGCACAATTGACAACGGATCCCATAAGAACTCCGAAGTTAAAAGTGCTTCGGCGAGAGAAATTCCAGGTTGGGTGACCTTCCGGGAAGTTCTCGCCAAACAAAGCCGTGAGGGGAGGATATTGGGCTACGACCCAATCCCCAGAGCGGACAATATCTTGCTGGGATATGGGGTCGTTACAAATGGTATCAGAGCCTGTACCCAACCGAAAATGTGGCCAACGAGGACGTTGGGCCCCTGGGGGGGTGATTGTGATGACCCGAATATGCACGTATGGGTACGATGGCTGCACGAACCGGAACCCGGATGGCGGTACGTCCGCGCGGGTGAACCGGAAGGTGACGGGTCGTAAAAAGGGGGTCGTCACAATCCCACATCGCTTGGGGAAGTATGTGGAAATGAAACATATGTAAAGAGACCCTCCCAACATAGCAAGACGCGTTTTGGAGCACAATTGACAATGGATCCCATAAGAACTCCGAAGTTAAAAGTGCTTCGACGAGAGAAATTCCAGGTTGAGTGACCTTCCGGGAAGTTCTCGCCAAACAAAGCCGTGAGGGGAGGATATTGGGCTACGACCCAATCCCCAGAGCGGACAATATCTTGCTGGGATATGGGGTCGTTACAGAATGGCTTCTTCAGGAAGCCATTCGATTTGTTTTAAAAGAAACATTTAATGTTTCTTTTAAAACCATTTAAATTAATTAAATTGGAACTTACCTTTTTGCCCCTTTTTGGTCCCGTCCAAAAATTCTATCATTCGTCTATCGATTTTTATTTTTTTTTATTTTTTTTATATCGACTTTCACTCCTCGCTTGGTTTAAACCTCTTCATCGGAACCCCCGAGAGATCTGACAACAAACTGACAAATAAATCACAAGATAAATTAATTAACTCATCTGAAAAAAATCCGGGTGTTACAAATGTGAAGACTGATTCTACCACATTCTTTTTTGTAAATTGAGGGCCTTGTTCAAGAGCCTCTTTTGCTGTTCTAGGAGTAGAAGATTCTCCAGATTTTGTTTGAGAACTTTTTGATGATTCCCCAACGGTGGGAAAATTTTGATAATAATCGTTTTTGCTCCGACCACGACCACGGCCACGGCCACGGCCTCTTCCCCGGCTAGGGGTGGACATTCTGCAGAAATTCTCGAGTTAAGAAATCAGGAAGAGAATTACTTGCACATTTGATATATTCGATAGTAAAATCAAAAGCAGAAAGTTCTGATTGCCATCGAGCAAATATTTGTTTTGAAACAAGATTTTTAACATCTTTAGATAAAATGTGTTTGATAGAAGAACAATCTACTCGCAAAATAAATTGCTGATTAAGTAAATCATCTTGAAATTTTGTAATACATTTTACTACTGATAACATTTCTTTTTTAACAGTAGAGTAATTTTGAAGACGATCTAATAAATCTTTTTTGTTAGGAATAGGATACCTAATCCATTTTAAAACATTATTTAAAGGTTTGTAATTGATGACAAGACGTGGAACACCTCGTTCTTGTTCAGCTTTGTTATTAACATAGAAAGCAGTACAACTCCAAGGAGAATAACTCTTTCTAATTAATTTTTTGTCTAAAAGGGAATCTATTTCCTTTTTGCATAAATTTCTATATTTGTCTTTCATTTGACTTGGACGAGCTTTTGTAGGAATTTGTTTTTCATCATAATTGGGAATATAGGGAAGAGACACTATGTGCTTCTTTCTATCCCAAAAAGCATTTGGTGAAGTGTTACAAATTTCACTTAAGATTTGATTTTCAATATCTTTTATTTTGATTATAATTTTAGGATTTTGTAATTGTTGATCAATTTTTAAACAACTAATTTCATCGTACTTGACTTTATTAATTTGATCATTTGAGTTTTGATGAATTGGAGGATAGAATTTTTGATATTTATCAAAAGAGTCTTCAATAGTTTTGATATGTAATTCATGATCCTTTTCGGAGTCTATATATATATATATCAGAGTTTGGAGTTTTACTCGCTAATATATATATATATATATATATATATATATATATATATATATATAGATATATCAGAGTTTGGAGTTTTACTCGCTAAGATTCTTAAGAAATATATGTTGGTTAGAACATTTTCTTGATAAGTAATGAATATTTGGATAATATTGGATTGATGGTTTGAGTAGGATATGCATGGAAAAGAGGTAAAAGATTTAAATACCATGGGACACGGTTCCACCAATTTGGAACAAGAACCGGCACTAGTACTAGAACCTTGGACCAAAGTTTGAGAGCCAGAGCCAATTTGCGGTTCGGTTCCACATAATGAAATAAAGTATTTTATAAAAAAACCAATATATATATATACCTATTGTTTAAAAAAAAATAAAACCTAATAAACATAATAAAATACATTATTTTATAAAAAGTTCGTAAATATAGTTATTTGTTTGTTACGACAAACCAAGTAAACATAATAACATACATTATTTTATCAAAAAAAACCTATATATGTCTATTGCTTTTTTTTTTTGAAAAAAAAATCTATGTTAGCCATGATCTGATTCTCTTATGGTTCTGTCAGTTTTTCACCTCCGAAACCGCGAATCAGATTGTGGCCTGTAGTTCTGGAAGGTATAGGGCAATTCAGGGTCCTTATATGTGGGGGAACCAAATAGAACCATAACCAAAACCATGGTTACAGTTCGGTTCTATCCGCCCCTACTATATAGGTGAATTCCCTTTGTCTAATACATGGAAAAATGGATGGTAGAAATTCATAAAAGAATAGCAGCATTAACAATTGATGAAGTAACGAGATATTAGAAATGACATATCATTAAGGAATTGAAAAGAAAAGAAAGATGCTTAATAATAAATACTTAAAAAATAATATTTAATACATAACATGAAGAAGGTAAGTGCATATCATTTACATGTATATATCACAATTTAATAAATTAAAAATAGAAGCCTTAACAATGAATTGGAAATGACACGAAAGTTGCTTCATAAAGTCAACATAATTAATTCATGCAAATACTTAATTAAGAATAGTTTAGATAATTAGGAGATTGTAGAAAAATATTAATAGATGGCAACGAGGTGTACTACATACTTGAATGCCAATTTTATTAATTATGTAAATGCATAATTATTATCAAGTTGAAATCATCCATGTAGTCATTCTAACACCTCGAATTTTATAAACCCGGTTCGTTACACATAACGCTGTACAGAACTAAGACATTTTGAGGGATTTTTAAAATTTTACTCAACGATCAAAATTCGACACTTATTTAAAAACATCAGAACTGGCAACGGAAAAATCATTTGCGTAAAACAGGGTTAAAACAAATCACTAAAACAATACTTATATAACAATTAAATAATAGAAGCAATCAGCCAGAAGAACCGAGGGCATGAGAGTGTTAAATATTTAAATGCCTTAAATTTGAACACGTCCGCCGCTACTGAGCACATCTACTGATAAATAATCTCAGTGGTAGAAACAGAAACAGTCAGCGTCTTCTGCCAAACAGTATCAGCGGTAGAAGTAGAAACAAACTACATCTTCTGCTACCGACATCCACCGCTCACATCTATCGCTCGCATCTACCTAAACGACATCTGCCTTTCGACATCTGCTGAACGACACGTCGACTACTCTCATCTACCGCTCAACAGTAAACTCAACCTCCACCGATAGACAACATCTACCGGTAAACAGTAACACTCAACATCCACCGACAGACAACATCTACCGATAGACAACATCTTCCGATAGACAATATCTACCTGTAAACAGTAACAGTCAACATCCATAGATAGACAACATCTATCGATAGACAACTGAACAGTGTATCAACCATTTACACTCTAAACAAAGAACAACTCCGACTGCTAAAAGAACTGGTTAATTTTACTGAAATCATTCAAAACAACTTGACCTAGTGAAATGCTTGAAAACTAGTAATAATCACAGTTAAAACTAACAATGTATCATTATCCGAGAAATCTCAAAATGTATCAGAAATACTTAAAACTATCACAATCATTAAAATTCTCAGCACATTTCAACAAACATCAATCCATTTAGACTTCACATACAGACATTAGTCAAACTGCCTCATCAGAGCACCAAACCGCGGCATAGATGTGCTCCATCAACTTCACCTATCCCTCTGTAAACTCAGAGAAATCACCTGTTGTAACCTCAGCACCTACATCACAAAACTCATCTATTAACCTAATGTTAAATAAGTAGAGCAAATATGAATGAAATACTAAATTCATAAATCCTAATCATGCAGTTTCTACTTTCACATCTCAGTTGCATTTGTGTTTGTTCTCTGATCTGATCCTTCAGTTTGATGGGAAGTGGATCAGTTTTCCCAAAGTCATAACATCCTCTACTAGATTAAGGGGCAGATTAGTTCCTTTAATAGCTGATCTGATCCCTCTGTTCGATGGGAAGTGGATCAGTTTTCCCAAAGTCATAACATCTTCTTCTCGATTAAAGGGCGGATTAGTTCCCTTAATAGTTTGTCTGATTCAAACTACCCATGTCTGACCGTGCCATTACATGTAAATTCTTTTTCGTGTTCTTTCATAAACATGATGCATGACATACTGAAAACATTCGTACAAGCATAAATCCTACTGTTTTGTGATGTAGGCCCGAAGGCACACACGTACTCTACTTACCTGGCTTCCTAGAAAAGCTTGGTTGCAAACTACTTCGGGGTTTTGCTCAAACCTAAGTTGAAGAAGATTCGGAGAGAAAAATCGCCAAAGGAGTCAGCTGAGCTGAAAGAGGAAAGTAATGAAACAGTGGCGGCTAAACCTTCATTAAACCCTCCATTTATAACACTTGCTTCACAATTACTCAAATGCCCTTGGCTAATCAACTTTAACCTATTTAAGCAACCAAATAAATTTACTTAATTCTATAAAAATAAGAGTCACAAAAATGTTATTAATAAAATCAAGGCTGACAATTACCTGTTGCTACAGTCATATATCTTGGTGTTAAGGTAATTGAGATTGTCAAGGGATTTATCGGCATATATAATGAGTCTGATTTCAACCACGAACCAACAACTGGGATCTCATCTTTAGCTTCTCTTAAAACACCATCTTCTAAATTTAACATGATAATATTATATGCTAAGTCTAGGATCAGTAAGTGAATCGAGAATCTTTTCATCCAACATCCATGTCAATTTTGCCAACAAATCCCTTCCCACTACTTGGACATCCTATGGTTATTCTAGTAGAATTCAAGTAATGCAGATTATCAGCAACTATAATAATGAGATACTTATAAGATATGGAGTTCAAGAATAATGTCCAATAAAAAAGATCAAACATAAAATAGATTCTCAATCAAATTAAAAAATATCAAATATTATAACAACATGTGTAAGTCAATCTCAACGAATCAAATCATGGTTATTTCCTTCTCTTCTTTGTAATTTATATCTATCAATAAATTTCATTTTTATACAAAAAAAAATTATTTAGTTTTTCAACGAATTGACCCATGTCCATTTACGTCCTACAATCTTTATTGAAAATAATTTTTCAAAGTATACATCCAACATAGCAAATGTAGATAAGAGATTAGCTAAGCACCGAAAGATTGATGAACAAAAAGATCAAGAAAGTAGAGAAACTGAAGAGAAACAACCAAACACTACAGTACAGATGATCAAAGAAGTAAGATAAAAAGCATGTAAAGATATAAATCAAAAAAATCACTGGCTTCCTTACAGATCTGAGAAGTCGATTACCAGTAAAAAGAAGAATAACACATTCTATCTTTTACGATGATCATATTTTCCGTAAATGCTAAATATTGATTGGCATTGATGTAGCACCCGGTTCCATTGAACCAACTTATCTTATCAACTAATAGTATACATTTTATGGATGAAAATGGGAGAATTATCGATTAGGTTAATGAGTGACTAAGTAAGGGCATAATGGTAAATAGAGACCTATAGTAATAACCTATTTAAAGAAAGAGACTTTGTGATTAATGCACTGTAGCAACCACCATTCCCTATTTTCCTCTTTCGGTCTTCAGCTCAAGCAGCAGAGCTCTCTAGATGATTCTTCTACTTGATTCTTCTCCATACTAGGTGAGTTCTGTTTCGATTCCTTGCTGTACTGGTAGCTATCGATGATTGGGGAGAGTATAAATGTGAGTTTTGAAATGCCGTCTGAATGAGCTAGTTCAGGTTTTGTGTTAAATCGGGAATGCACAATGAACTAAGCTTCCAGACTAGTGTCATTAGAATTCTAGCGGTTAGAATGGAGTTTTGAGAAAGTCTAATGTATGTTCTGTCTATAACTTTAGGTTTGAGTAAGCTCCCGAGGTAGTCTTCCACCCAATATTTTCCAAGAGACCAGGTAAGTGGAGTATGCATGAGCCTTCGGGCCTACATCACAAAATAGTAGGATTATGTATGTTTGAATTTGTCTGTGTGGCATGCATCATATTTTGAAGAATACGAAAATGAATTTACATGTATTGGTTTGATGAGGAATGAACAGATTGTAACAGAGAAGCTATTAAGGGAATCAATCCGTCCCTTAACTTATGAAGGGATTTATAACTTTGGGAAAATTGATCCGCTTCCCAATGGAATTTAGGATCAGATCCGCTGTTAAGGGAACTAATCTGTCCCTTAATTTATGAAGAGGATGTATGACTTTGGGAAAATTGATCCAACTCCCAATGGAACCGAGGGATCAGATCAGTGAAAGAATGTAATTGTAACTGAGATGTGAAAGTAGAAACTGCATGATTAGGATTTATGTTTCAGCATTTCCTTTCGTTATTGCTTCACTTATTTAGCATTAGGCTAATAGATGAGTTTTGTGATGTAGGTGAAGAAGTGACAGCAGGTGTGTTCTCTAAGCATGTTGAGGACTAGACTGGTTGGGGGAGCACTTCAATGCCACGGTTTGGTGATTCTGATGAGGCGGTTTAACTAATGTCAGTAGGTGTGAATGTTAGTTGACAATGGTTCAGTTTAAATATACTGAGAGTGTTGGTGGTAGTAGTAGTTTAATGTTTCTTTTATATATATATATGGTTCGGTGTTTTTCTGATGTGAAAACATGATTTGGTTTTAGTCGTAGTCTACTATTCTGGATTTTTGAAAATTGTGATTAAGTTGTTTTTGAAGGATTTCAGTAAAATGCGCTAGTTCTTTTAGTGGCCAGAGCTGTTCTTTATTTAGAGTGAAAATGGTTTGTATGCTGCTCTGTTGCCTATTGGTAGAAAAATTGGGTATTTCTGCCTATCGATGGATGTAGTCCATCGGTAGATGTCGGAGTTTAGTCTATCGGTGGATGTAGTCCATCGGTAGATGTTGAAGTTTAGTCTATCAGTGGATGATAAGTTGTTAAATTTTGAGTTAATGAGTCACGTGGGTTAGTTTAGTAAAGTCACGTGGTTGGCGGAAGAAGGCGTTTATTTCTACTTCTAACGATGAGTCTAAGTGGTTTCTGCTGGTATTGTTCAGCGGAAGAAGTGAGTAGAATTTTTGTCATTTTGTGACCGGTGGATGTGAACATAGGAATGAGTATTAAATTTTTGTCGTTTTGTGACCGGTGGATGTGAACATAGGATAGGAATGAGTATTAGATTTTTTGTCGTTTTGTGATCGGTGGATGTGAACATAGGAATGAGTTGTAGATTTTTGTCGTTTTAATGAGTATTAGATTTTTGTCGTTTTGTGACCGGTGGATGTGAACATAGGAATGAGTATTAGATTTTTGTCGTTTTGTGACCGGTGGATGTGAACATAGGAATGAGTATTAGATTTTTGTCGTTTTGTGACCGGTGGATGTGAACATAGGAATGAGTATTAGATTTTTGTCGTTTTGTGACCGGTGGATGTGAACATAGGAATGAGTATTAGATTTTTGTCGTTTTGTGACCGGTGGATGTGAACATAGGAATGAGTATTAGATTTTTGTCGTTTTGTGACCGGTGGATGTGAACATAGGAATGAGTATTAGATTTTTGTCGTTTTGTGACCGGTGGATGTGAACATAGGAATGAGTATTAGATTTTTGTCGTTTTGTGACCGGTGGATGTGAACATAGGAATGAGTATTAGATTTTTGTCGTTTTGTGACCGGTGGATGTGAACATAGGAATGAGTATTAGATTTTTGTCGTTTTGTGACCGGTGGATGTGAACATAGGAATGAGTATTAGATTTTTGTCGTTTTGTGACCGGTGGATGTGAACATAGGAATGAGTATTAGATTTTTGTCGTTTTGTGACCGGTGGATGTGAACATAGGAATGAGTATTAGATTTTTGTCGTTTTGTGACCGGTGGATGTGAACATAGGAATGAGTATTAGATTTTTGTCGTTTTGTGACCGGTGGATGTGAACATAGGAATGAGTATTAGATTTTTGTCGTTTTGTGACCGGTGGATGTGAACATAGGAATGAGTATTAGATTTTTGTCGTTTTGTGACCGGTGGATGTGAACATAGGAATGAGTATTAGATTTTTGTCGTTTTGTGACCGGTGGATGTGAACATAGGAATGAGTATTAGATTTTTGTCGTTTTGTGACCGGTGGATGTGAACATAGGAATGAGTATTAGATTTTTGTCGTTTTGTGACCGGTGGATGTGAACATAGGAATGAGTATTAGATTTTTGTCGTTTTGTGACCGGTGGATGTGAACATAGGAATGAGTATTAGATTTTTGTCGTTTTGTGACCGGTGGATGTGAACATAGGAATGAGTATTAGATTTTTGTCGTTTTGTGACCGGTGGATGTGAACATAGGAATGAGTATTAGATTTTTGTCGTTTTGTGACCGGTGGATGTGAACATAGGAATGAGTATTAGATTTTTGTCGTTTTGTGACCGGTGGATGTGAACATAGGAATGAGTATTAGATTTTTGTCGTTTTGTGACCGGTGGATGTGAACATAGGAATGAGTATTAGATTTTTGTCGTTTTGTGACCGGTGGATGTGAACATAGGAATGAGTATTAGATTTTTGTCGTTTTGTGACCGGTGGATGTGAACATAGGAATGAGTATTAGATTTTTGTCGTTTTGTGACCGGTGGATGTGAACATAGGAATGAGTATTAGATTTTTGTCGTTTTGTGACCGGTGGATGTGAACATAGGAATGAGTATTAGATTTTTGTCGTTTTGTGACCGGTGGATGTGAACATAGGAATGAGTATTAGATTTTTGTCGTTTTGTGACCGGTGGATGTGAACATAGGAATGAGTATTAGATTTTTGTCGTTTTGTGACCGGTGGATGTGAACATAGGAATGAGTATTAGATTTTTGTCGTTTTGTGACCGGTGGATGTGAACATAGGAATGAGTATTAGATTTTTGTCGTTTTGTGACCGGTGGATGTGAACATAGGAATGAGTATTAGATTTTTGTCGTTTTGTGACCGGTGGATGTGAACATAGGAATGAGTATTAGATTTTTGTCGTTTTGTGACCGGTGGATGTGAACATAGGAATGAGTATTAGATTTTTGTCGTTTTGTGACCGGTGGATGTGAACATAGGAATGAGTATTAGATTTTTGTCGTTTTGTGACCGGTGGATGTGAACATAGGAATGAGTATTAGATTTTTGTCGTTTTGTGATCGGTGGATGTGAACATAGGAATGAGTGTTAGATTTTTGTCGTTTTGTGACCAGTGGATGCGAGTAATCGACGTGTCATCGACGGGTGCGAGCGGTAGATGCGTGAAAGTCGACGTGTTGTTCTACTGACGCGTGCGGTGGATGTTGGAAGCAGAAGATACTTTTTGTTTCTGCTTCTACCACTGATACTGTTCGACGGTAGATGTCTCCTATTCTTGTTTCCATCGCCGAGACTATTCTATCTCTAATAATAATACTATTGGAACTATTCAGCGGTAGATGTGTTCTGTTTTTTTTTTCTTTTGTCTTCTTTCAACCAACAGTCTTTAATATTTTAATTATTTAATGAGTGTCGTTTAATACAAATATTTTTCTGCTGCAAGTTTTAATGTTTTAAGGGTCAATTCTTGATCGTTGAATGAAATTTTAAGATTTTCTCAGAAAGTCATAGTTCGGTTTAGTATTATGAGGGGCGAACTGGGTTCAGAAAACTCGGGGCATTACAATTGATTTTTTGGCAATGGGCATTTAAGGAAGTTTATACTTTATTCTTTATTCAGCAAAATATTATTTGGAAGGTTGTTACTTGGAGAGCAAGTTATCACGGCATTATAGAAAGTTATTATTTTGGAAAGCTAATTTGAAGATTGTGATTCTGTTAAGCTAGATTATGGCAAGATACATGATCAGATTTGTTCCAAATTCGTTGATCATTTTTTTCTAATTTGTGGATCGGACTTTCCATAAATGTCACAACTGATATCACAGATCCGAATTTCGTGGATTCAGTTTCCTTCTTATGTGCGTTTTTGTTTGGATAAAATATTTGAAGTAAAAACAAAAAGAGTTGTTACAAACGATATTTAAGCATTCTTTTCTCACAGAATGTGGGCACACGGATTATTATTCTTCTCCAAAATTTCTTGTGCCGCAAGTTTTTTTTCTTTCTCTCCCTAACGTTTTTGCGTTTGATGATTATTCATTCGGTTATTGAATGAATGTTTACACACTTTGTGTACGGTTGGAATTCATTGTCATCTGAGTGTGTTGATTGATTGCATCCGACGACAACGGTTGGTGTTACAAACGATGTAAAAGGTGCAGTTCTTATGATCTTCATTTTAAGCTCAGTCTCGGGAGGAAGCTGCCAGGAACTCAAGAGAGGTTCTGATCGTGGGCAAGGGGATCTTGGCATACACGGATTCCAAGAGGAGTCATCATCAACAAGGGATCTTGTTATGTTTAGATTTTGAGAGGGATCGATCTCAAGACGAGGGGAGCTTGCAAAAACAAATGCACTAGGGAAGTTAGGTAGAGGATGCGACAAAGAAAAGAGTGAACTTTCTCTTGTGGCATTTGTTGTTTGCTGTTAGATGCTGCAGCAATCATTTTTAGTAGAAATTCATCTTCATTAAAAACAACATCTTGACTGATAATAATTTTTTGTTTCCCTGATTCTAATGACAACAATCTATATCTCTTTACTCCTTTATATCCAAGGAAAATACATTTCTTGGCTCAAGGTTAGAGTTTATCTTGCTTGATGTGTGCATATGCGGCACACCTAAAAATTCTCAAATCAGCATACTTTGCTGAATAGTTATGTCAAACCTAGAATGGAGTTTTAAAATCTAATGCTGAAGAAGAACATACGTTGATAGGATAGTTTGTTGTCATAACAACATACTTTGTTGGATAGTTGTGACAAACCTCGAATGGAGTTTTAAAATCCAATGCTAAAGAAGGATACAGGTTGATAATATAGCTTGCTGTAATAACAACTTTTGCACAAATTATTCTTGGTATACTAGCTTTCAAAAGCATGCATTTCACTCTTTCTAGAATTGTTTGATTCATGCAACGTTGGACAGGCAAGTTGCTTGTTGGGATCTTGCTATTTGGAATGGGCAAATTGGCGGCCGAATTTTTGTAGGTGAGGCGTCGCTTATATGGCTTATTCCCATAGTAATGCAACCTCCGCAGCTTGGAGTAGGGATATGGGTCTTATGATTTTAACCATTGCTTTACAAATTGTTTGTTCATAAGTTTTGACAACTCTTTTTGAAATAGATTCAAATATTCCTAATTTATATATCTTTTTGCTTTCGACTTCATGAATAGTCTATTGGTTTAATTGTTGTGCTTGTGAGAATTCTATAATTTCTTCATTTTTAATAGAAATATTTGATGGATTCATAATAGCAGAAAATGCCATTGAGATATATTATTAATTCATGTGTGAATAAACAAAGAAATCTTTTTGAAACTAATCTTTAAACTATAAGTTAAAATTAGTAATCAGACCGTATTGAGAACTTAATTAAAACTTATTGATTACTTAATCATACCTTATTAATTTATTGATAAAACCGTATTGATCTGCTAATCATACCTATGTAATTATCACGTTTTACAAGTCATTGTCGTATTCCATCTCTAAGAGATTAATTTCATAAAAATTTTAGCATTTCTTCAATCACGTTAATGGACAAACACGCCTAACAGCTATCCAGGCAAAACGGCAAACACCCCGACGTGATATCCGAAGAAGAAACTCTAAAGTTTTATCAAATCATAATGACAAACAAAACCTCTACGTGATTATACACGGATAAAATTAGAAGAATTGTGTTGGTTAAATCAACTCATCGTATTGGCATAAATAAATAATCGTATTGATTTAATAAAGTAATCGTATTGGCGGTTGATTACATATATCAACTTATTTTAAAAAGATTAATTTCAAAACCCTTTTGTTTATTCAATCATGAATCAACAAATAATTAGTCTGTCATGGCTCTAATACCAAATAGGGGGAGGATCGATCGATCGATGCAAATCGGTGCAAAGATAGTTGACAAAAGATAGAAATTTATTTCACAAATTAATTTACAGAGTAGAAGAGACTTAAAAGAAAAAGAGAGCAAACCAAGCTAGAGTTTTTTAGAGAGAGAAGACAAACTCTGGAAACTTGAAAAATCCTAGCAAACAAAGCTCCATTATATAGTGGAGAAAAAGAAAAATACATAATCGTCATGGATGACGACATTCTTCATTATTGGTGGAGTAGCTAGTGGATGTCTCCATCTTCGTGGGGTCCACTTTATTTGTTGGTGGTATAAGGGGGTCCATAACTTTATCCATTTTTGCTGAGGCTTTTTCTAAAGCTTTAACTAAAAGCCAATTTGCAGTTATCCATTTTGGTTGTTTATTATGATTGATCTAAACTCGATGTCTATTCATCTTGGTCAACTTCTTTGCAAATGTAATTTCGAATAGCAGTTTCTGCTGCTCGAATTTCATAAAGTAGACTTGTATCAGAAGGGTCTACCCTTGGACATTTGATAAATGATTCTGGAGGAGAACTCCAAGCTTCACTTTGAAGTGCCATAATAGTCTTTTCTCGTGGAGTATAAAGTTTTGATAAACGATTAAACCAATACCGGTTGAATGGCCAGAACATTTGAAATGGGCGTCGTATTATAGGCCTTCTGTTTCTTTTTGAAATAACTCGATAGTTGAATCTTCTGTTTATCCAGTATTTTGGATTATTAATATCTGGACTCATCCAGTCTACTGGAACATACGGATCACGTAGTATGAGATGCATATTCTGCGGATGTATATTTTCCCGCAGATAATTCATTTTTTGCTTTTGCTTTTTTCTTTCATTGCAATAAGTGAATTCCATAAGTCCACTTCAATATAATCATCATCTTGGATTTTGTGATTCTCCAGCTAAGACAGAAAAAGAGTCAGAGGCCATAGAGGCATCACTTTTGTTAGAATCTCTTTTGTTTTCATCCTCAAAATATTGATCTTTAAGGTTTTCTAATAATTTGAATTGTAGAGCTTGATTACTCAGCTCAGGGTATTGCTGTCTAAGCATATTCTTTATATTCTTAACGAAATTTGTAGAATCAATAGGATTGCTGGAAATAATTTCTTTGTCTTTTGTTGTTTTCAATATTTTGTATTGATTGATAGTTTAGGTGATCTTTGTAAAGTAGCTTTCAATATCAAAGCGTGACCACCATTTCACATAAAAATTTTGTTGGATCTCATAGAGTCCTAAATGATCTTTGTCCAATTCAAGATTCCATTGCCATATCCAGTTAATCTGGAATTCTGTGCAAAACCATGGTAATTTTTGTCCAATAATTTCATTTGTTTAGGCCGATATAATAGGATGATATTTTGCCCATATAATAAAGTTTCTTGAATTTTTGCTGGGAAAAGATTAACTTCGGGAGAATGACTTTCCCACCAATGATAAAACTAGGGAGGAAGTTTTTCTTTAGAGTTTAGAATCTCTGGGTTGATAGTAAAAAACCAAGAGTGGGTTCTTACTGGATTTTGATAATAAAACATATATGACCATGCTTGGATATAATCCTAATAATTATACTTGAGGTCATTGTTTTTGGTTGTACAGGAAGCATAAACAGATAAACCTCATTCTTGCTGATGAATCACCCTTATAATATAACACTTGGAATGTGTTATAGGGGATTTAAAATTGCCATTCTCATGATAATGATGGACTATTTGTACTGATTATGTTTATGTAAGAATGGTTTCACAATAATATCGAAGTTTTCCTTCAAAGACTAAATAATATTGGGTTCTCATATAACGTTCTCTAAAGAACCATGCGTCTTTTTGATTTAGAATCAAATCTTTTGCGGAAAGGGTGACTATAGATTCAACCACTTTCTTTTTGATAAATTGTGGTCCTTGTTCAAGGACTTCTTTTGCTGTTCTTGATTGTTTTTCTGCTGATTTTGAAGTTTCCCCTAAAGTGGGAAAATTTGTATGATATGCTGCGAATTTTTGACCTCGGCCTCTTCCCCTAAAAGGGGTTGTCATCCGGCAAAAATTCTTTAGTTAAAAAATCGGGTAGGGAATTATTACTTCCTTTGATATACACCAGAAGTGAACCAAACAAGTTCTTCTTTAGAAGTATCAGGATTTAGTTGTTTAAGAATGCCACCATAACCTATATCAGAGGCATTAGTTTCAACTACCTTTTTCCATTTTGAATTTGATAATGAAAGACAATGTAAAGTTTTAGCTTTAACCTTAATTCTTTTAACAGCATCTGTATGTTTTTTATTCCAGGGTTCAAGATTTTTTCTAACTCTTTGATATAATAAAGAGGTGTCTTGCGCTAAATTTTGATAAAAATCACCTAAATAATTTAGGCTTCCTAAAAATCTATGTAATTGAGACTTATCTTTGATTTCATCATGGAATTTTGATGCGAACTCAATACTTCGGGTAATAGGAATAATCGTTCCTTGATTAATATGATGACCTAGAAATCTAACTGTTGTTTGAAATAATTTCATTTTAGGTGCAGATATAACTAAACCATTTCTTTTGATAACATCTTTTAGGATTATAAGATGTTTAAAATGTTGGTCAATTGATTTAGAATAAACTAGAATATCATCAATATAAACAATACAGAAATCTGAATATATTGAAAAAGTATCATTCATAATATTTTGGAACTCAAAAGGTGCATTTTTTAATTCGAAAGGCATAACATTTTATTCATAATGGCCTAAAGGAACTACAAAAGCAGTTTTATTACATTATATTTCACATAATATTAGAATTTTCATGAATTTTATAAAACATAATAAAATGCAAACATAGAAACTAATCAAAACACATTAGGAATTAATTTTGTTTGTTGGGCATATAACACCAAACATTTGGTGCTTTTAACAATAAATATGACCCCAAGTAACTCATTATTTTCCTAATCAGATAAAGATATTATTTGCACAATTATTTGCATGGTTTAAGAATGAGTAGGAGAGTGAGAGTTCAGTATCTGAGAGATATTTATTTTGGACGACTCTCACTTTGAGTACCTGTTTTGACAGAGGGCTGGGCAAGGCTATTTTTATCTAGCAGACTCGCCAAGGACTGTACCTTCCAGGCATCATCCTCCCAGAAGGTGAAGATAACTTCAGGAATGAATGCAACTTTCTGGTAGTCATCGTCATTTCCATCTGGATGAAGAGTCTTCATTAATTCTTTAGGCATCTCCAAAAACTCGAGCACTTCTAGTGTTGCGAAAAAATCGTAATACGCAAGTGTACGTGTCGCAAAAGTAATAAAATGTATATAAAAGTACGAGTGTCGATCCCACGAGGAATAATTGTGTTAAATAATGAATATTTAATTTTTAGCTTAATTTGAAAAGAAATAATAAATGATTTTTGGATTTTAAATTAAATTAAAATAATTCAAATAAAAGCACTTAAACAATTTAAATAATAGACTTGAATATAAAGAGTAAGATTATATGATGAGAAAATCCAGGGTTTCGATTTCACTTAGCTAATCCTATTTATTAGACCTAATTCAAATAGTTAAATCCTATTTCTATGTGTTGATGGCAATTTCACGAAAATATTTATTAATCTCTCTCGAGCAAAAACAAACTTATTCAATTAACGAATTATCACCTCTCGGTCTCTAATCCTGAGAATTAATTGAATACATTAAGAATGAGAAATTATACTACCACATGAACGCATTAGCTATCTCTAGCCTAACATCCTTTTCATGGCAAACTATTCAGTGCACGGTTAAATTCTCCGCTCTCGCATCCCGAATCAACCCTAAAGTTCTTAGTTTTGGTGATCAATCAAACCTAAGCATTACGTTCAGAATAGATTACTCAACACAGAACAGAAAAGAAAATTAAATACTTGAATTAAACAAAATAAATAATCATAGTAAAGTTACGTCGAAACCCTAGAACTAGGAATTTAGTTCATGTTAATCGATAAATAAACAATAATAATAATAATGAAATTAATGATTTTCATAAATAAAAGTTAAATAAAAAAAGAAAACTAATTTAAATATTAAAACTTCCTTGTTGCTGTGCTGGGGAGGCGCTGAATCAGAATCGCCGGCTCTCCTCTTCGCCGAACGCCGAAGACCGAAGCTGCTGCGTACCAGAGTTGCCGGATCGTCGCATGCCTCACTCGCCGGATCTGCTCTCAAAGTCGCCGAAGTGTTGCGCCCTTCTTAATCGCCGGAGAACGCCGAGTCGCTGTTCGCTCTTGCTCGGTAGCTGCCCTCTGCCGCAGCTCAAAATCGCAGACCCCCCCTTTTTATCGCTGCTTGCTTTCTTTAGGTTTTATTCTTCTTTTTCTTCAGTCGATCTATTGCTCTGATTATTTCTTTCCAAAATTGCTCAAAACTGAATCGCTAAATCTTTCCAAAATTGCTCTCGCTTGCTCATCGGAGAATCTCCAGGATGTTCTTGCTTAATAGTTGCCGAATGCCAAATCCTCAAGGCTCTGCTTTTAGGTTTTTTTTATTTTATATTTTCTTTTTACTCAATCCTCCACTTTGATTCATTCTCCTCGCATGTTAATGGCCGAGATTAAAACTTTCCAAATTGAATTCATGTGTGGTGAATAATCGCTGGTAATGTGGCGATCGATAGCCACATTCACTGTTTTGCCATTACCTGTTTTAAATACGTATTCTGCACACTTAAACAAAACTCATCAAATACTTTCATACACTTGAGAATAAACTTATCAAATCAAGTGTAAAAAGTATAAATAAGTATGTAAAATACACACTTATCATCTAGAGTGGTCAGATGCTCAATGCCTGACGGCACTCTCAATAGTTGTTTGCACCTCTGGATGTTTAGCTTCTGAACACAGGGCATGGCTCCTTTTTCAACGTCTAAACATTGAAGCTCATTAAATTCATCAATGGTTAAAAGCTTAAGCTTCTTAAAACCTCCTGAATGAAAACATAGCGTCTTCCCTTTGCAAGCCTGAAGTAACTCTAGATGTATTAGGTTGGGGAGATTCTGAAGGAAAACCAGAGGATCATCCTTCAAGTGACTCCATGTTAGATGCAACCTGACAAGACCATGTAGAGAGAGAATCCATGGAGGTAAAGTATGCATCCTTCCTTTCAAGTAAAGCCTTTCAATCAGCAGTGGTGGGGAAGAGAGGTGTTGCAGATCAATGATCTCATTCTCATCATTGGTAGTGATTGACAATGCTTGAAGATTGACCAACTTTTCGATGTTTGAACATAGTGCCTTTTCATCTTCTTTTTTCAACTTTAGAATTCCTAATCTCCTCAACTGAGTAAGCCTCCCTAGCTCCTCCATAATTACACCACCATCTTTGTCAGCATCTATGAAGCAGAGCTTTTGAAGAGATGTTAAACGCCCTATATTTGCGAGGGACTTAAACCCAGTTTTATTGTGAAAATGCAGATAGGACTCTTGTTTGATACGATATATGAAGATGTGGCGAAGTTGTTGAAGATTTAAGATTTGGATTGGTAGCTCGGAAACAAAAGAATGTTTGAGGTCCAAAGTCTCAAGATTCTTAAGATCGCCTATGAAGCTTGGGATGGTCTTCACCAAAGTATTCCTTAAACTCAAGTACTTTAGAAGGGACAAGTCCCTTAACCCAACAGGGAACTTTTTCAAAGGTGAACTTTGAAGGTCTAACACTTTGAGCAACCTAAGACCATCTGGAAACACCACATTCATACGTGGCGTTTCTTTTATGCCAAACATTAATAAGGATCTCAATCGAGAGAAAGACCTGTTTGGCTCTACATTTTGTAGCGAGTTATGTATGGATAAGCGGCGAATCTTGTCAGGCCATTGTACACTTTGGTCTTTGGCAATCATGGCAATATTTTGGTCCCTTGATTTTGCTATGATGATATCCCGCAATAGATCGTGGACGCTACATTTTTTCACTCTTCCATCAACAGTTGTTCTTGCCGGTTTGATCAAGTTTCTATTCAAGAGCTCATTGAAGTAGTCGTCTGCGACGTCTTCCAGTGTCTTGCCTTCTTTTGCATCGATAAAACCCTCTGCAGTCCATAATCGAATCAATTGTGCACGCTCAATCAATTGATCCTTAGGAAAGATGCTAATGTATAAGAAACAAGATTTCAAATAATATGGTAGATCATTAAAACTAAGTGAGAGCACTGTCTTTAAATGCTTGAGCTTGTCATGTCCGTTAAGCTCCGATCCAAGACTACGACATACCATGTTCCACTCCTTAATAATCTTCCCTTCTTTTAGTAGCCAAAACACCACCAATTGCCTCGATTGCCAGCGGTAGCCCCTCACACCTTCTTATTATATATCCACAGATTTCCTCCAAGTAAGGAGGACATTCTTCGTCGGTGCGGAACGTTTCATTGCAGAAAAGTTCCCATGATTCTTTTGGTGAGAGAGGCTTCAAATTATAAACTTTGTCCAAGTGATCCTTACTTGCAGTAGTAGCTATGTCATTTTTTCGTGTGGTGAGCATTACTCGGCTGCCGTTTTTATTGTTGGTCAACATATGTTGGAGATCATTCCATTCATTCAGGTGCCATATGTCATCCAATACAATCAAGTACCTTCCTTTGCTCAGCAATTCCATGATTATTTCTTTCAGCCTTAGTGCTTTGAAGCTCTCCAAATCTTTTGGGGGTCGCCTCCTGCTGGCTTGGTAGAGTTGTTGAACCATGTCTACGAGGAGTTCTTGTTCCTCGAAAGATTGAGAAACTGTGATCCAGGCATGCGTTTTGAAATGTTTCTTTACTTCTGGATCATCATACACTTGCTTTGCCAACGTGGTTTTCCCCATTCCTCCCATGGCCGCCAAAGAAATTACTTCACGATCTGAGCTGCCTTTGACGAGCCACTGCATCAATAGTTTTTTTGGGCCATCAATGCCCACAAGATTTGATTTCTTAGAGTCTCCATGAATTCCTGCATGCTTGGATTTAGAAGCTTGTTCAATTCTTCTTAGTTTGTCCTCTTGTCTTTTGAGTTCCTTTGTGATGACTCCAATTCTCGAGTTGGTTTCTCTTAAATCTGACCCGACTCGATATCGAGCTTTCATGTTCTTTATACAACAAGAAATTTTGTGGAAGAAAGCACCTCCATGATCATGTGTATGAAGAATTAAAATCTCATCAAAGAGATCTTCGCAATCTTGAATCACCTCTCTAACATGCTGCATCCATACTTTCAGCTCCTCCTCCCCTTCTTCGAACGCATCCTTGTCACGTAAGATGGCTCTGAGTCTCTCCAATTTTCTTCTGACCTCCTCAAATTCTGTAAATCTCATTTGCTGCGACCCATTTTTAATGATGCCCATGACTGTTTCGAGAAGAGAGAGCACTTCGCTCACTCCCATTCTTCTTTTCTTGAGTCTGAAATTCGTATAAAAAAAATCAGTGTTTATAACAGAATTTGTACATCCATAAATCTGTCTCAAGCAAGAATATAACTGCCTGCTTCAAATGCTTTCTCAGAGAAAATACTTAAAACACTATCAATGAAAAATATATGACACTATCAAGTTATGTCATTTGGAGCAAAGTCAAACACTCTATCTTTCAAGTGGTATATTTAACCCATTGCAGCTCTACAACCCTCAGCAAGTAAAATATATGATGCAACCAAACCTATAACTTTATTAAATCCTAAATTATGTCATTTGCAGCAAAGTCAAACACTCTATCTTTCAGGTGGATATATTTAATTCATTACAGCTCTACATTGCAATTTCAGTGAAACTTCTCTCAAGGCCATTCACGTCCTTCTGTCTTATGAGTCTTTGTTAATATTAACTGTTGACTTCTAATTTGCTAGTTGATAATATAAAAGATAGATATTGTGGAATCTTCTCACCTCATGTAGCATCACTGTTTAAGGCTCTAAATTATGTCATTTGCAGCAAACTCAAACTCTCTATCTTTCAAGCGGATATATTTAACCCATTGCAGCTCTACAATCCTCATCAAGTAATATATATGATCCAACCAAACCTATAAGTTTATTAAATCCTAAATTATGTCATTTGCAGCAAACTCAAACTCTCTATCTTTGAAGTGGATATATTTGATCCATTATGTCCGAAATTTCAGCTTTGTCTTCCCCATTATCTTCCATGATGGCACGCGTGTGTTGAATAACTTCTCTTCTCTCTCTACGATTTTATCGACAAGTACGCTCGATCTCAAGATTAAGAGGGTGAAGATTAGCGGCTCTTTCTTTACGCAAGCACCTGGAAATAATACAAATGTAAAAATAAGAAAAATAGAATTCAAAATTAAACTAAAAATAATTAATTCGATATTAATAATGAAGTTCCCGGCAACGGCTCCAAAAACTTGTTGTGAAAAATAGTTCGCAAGTGTACGAGTCGCAACAAGTAATAAAGTTCTACATTGCAATTTCAGTGAAACTTCTCTCATGGCCATTCACGTCCTTCTGTCTTATGAGTCTTTGTTAATATTAACTGTTGACTTCTAATTTGCTAGTTGATAATATAAAAGATAGATATTGTGGAATCTTCTCACCTCATGTAGCATCACTGTTTAAGGCTCTAAATTATGTCATTTGCAGCAAACTCAAACTCTCTATCTTTCAAGTGGATATATTTAATTCATTACAGCTCTACATTGCAATTTCAGTGAAACTTCTCTCATGGCCATTCACGTCCTTCTGTCTTATGAGTCTTTGTTAATATTAACTGTTGACTTCTAATTTGCTAGTTGATAATATAAAAGATAGATATTGTGGAATCTTCTCACCTCATGTAGCATCACTGTTTAAGGCTCTAAATTATGTCATTTGCAGCAAACTCAAACTCTCTATCTTTCAAGTGGATATATTTAATTCATTACAGCTCTACATTGCAATTTCAGTGAAACTTCTCTCAGGCAACGGCTCCAAAAACTTGTTGTGAAAAATAGTTCGCAAGTGTACGAGTCGCAACAAGTAATAAAGTGATAAATAGAGTGTCGAACCCACGATGACTTTTTAATTAATGATCAAATAAAGTTAATTTCAGTCTAACTTGAATAACGATATTTTAGTGAATTTGGATTCAAAGTAAAGTAAGAGCAATTAATTAAATAATAGAAAATTAAACGAATTTTAGAATGTAATAAAAGAGTTCTAGAGTTTTCCGATTTCACCTAAATTAATCTTATTCAGTATTTCTAATCCAAATCCTTAATTTCTATTTCTATGTGTTGATGACAATTTCTATAAAAGTATTTATCAGTCTCTCGAATAATGACAAACTTATTCAACTAACGAATTATTACCTCTCGGTCTCTAATCCTGAGAATTAATTGAATATATTAAGAATGAGAAATTAAACTAGCAAATGAACGCATTAGTTATCTCTAGTCTAACATCTTTTTCATGGTAAATTATTCAGTGCATGATTATTTATTATCTCCCGGTCTTAAAACAATCATACGAACATGCTATTGTTGATCAGGCAATCGCAAGCATTAAGAACAGAATAATTTACTTAACACAATATCGAAACAAAAAATCAACAATTTGCATTAAAGGAAATACTCAATATTCATAATCCAGCTACATCGTAGCCCTAGAAAAAAAGTTTAGTTTATGCTAAAGTAACGGAAACAAATAGACTAAATAGAGATGTTCATAATTGAAAAGAGAAGAAGAAAGAAAACTAGGGTTGTCGATCTGAATTCTCCTTTTCCGATGCTTTCGCTCTGTTCCCGTCTCCGTCTCGATATGGTTGCCTCTCTCTTTTCTTTTTTTTTTTAACCTAATCCCCGGTGTTTTCTTTTGATCGACGGCCGAGATCAATCCAATTCAGATAAAAGAAACTTAAATCGCACAGCCGATCGATCGCAGCACAAGAGCCAACTGATCGGCTGTCTTTCTGCCCAAAAGAGCAAACTTCAACTTTCTCTGCTTTAGCCGATCGATCGACTAAATGTGGCCGATCGATCGGCTATGCCTCTGCCTTCATTAACTTGTAATAGCTTCAGCCGATCAATCGCCTAGATGTAGGCGATCGATCGGCAACTCTTCTGCTTTCTTAGTTCTTTTCCTCATTAGCCGATCGATCGCCCAAATGTGACCGATCGATCGACTATGCTTCTATCTTCATTCTCTTATAATAGCTTCAGCCTATCGATCGCTCAGATTTGGCTAATCGATTGGCAACTCCTCTGTCAAACAGAAACAATTTCCTATTTTCTTCAGCCGATCGATCGCCTGCACTGTGGCTGATCAATCGGCAAGTCCTCTATTTTTCTTTTTTGTACTGGATCGAATTCACAAAACCTGTAATTCTTCAATTTATCTATGCACTTACACTAAACTTATTAGAATCATTCACATACTTGAGTAAAACTCATCAAATCAAATATAAAATAGTACAATAAAGTGTGTAAAATATACACTTATCAGCAACCAAATCTATAACTTTATTAAATCCTAAATTATGTCATTTGCAGCAAACTCAAACTCCCTATCTTTCAAGTGGATATATTTAATTCATTACAGCTCTACATTGCAATTTCAGTGAAACTTCTCTCATGGCCATTCACGTCCTTCTGTCTTATGAGTCTTTGTTAATATTAACTGTTGACTTCTATTTGGCTAGTTGATAATATAAAAGATAGATATTGTGGGATCTTCTCACCTCATGTAGCTTCACTGTTTAAGGCCCTAATACAATGTTTCACATATAAGAAATATGTCAAAGTCATCATGTTTACAATTAAACATGATTAAACTCGATAAAAAATAAAATGAAATGAATGACATTTGTTTTTGTCACGACCCGGAGGTGGACGACCCGATCTTAGGAGAGGATCCAATCATTTTTGTTTGTGTAAAATTCAATATTATAATCTACAGCCTTTTATATCAAGTTTAGAGAAAAGTAGTGGAAATAAGTCTCTTCTTTTAACTTACTGAGTATAACTCCGTATTTGAATGCCTGCATAATATTTGGTGCTAAAAATATTTGGAGGTAAAAGGGTAAGGACACTTCTGATCCTAATATGATGATTATTTTAGTTTTGTGTTGTGTTAATACTGATAACCTCAAGTGTGGATGTGTAGAGTGATCTATGGTTTAGCCATGACCTTATGTAATTGATAAGACTTGTGACCTGGATCAGGATCTCATGTCATCAAAGAGATGCATGGAAGTTCCATCTACTAAAGATAAATTTCATGAATTTATACATGTATATTACTTGTTTGAGAACTAGTAACATGTTACGGCATAAAGACAAGCCAAGGGGTAACTATTGAGTTGAACAATTTGATCTTTGGAGAAGACCCGAGTGCCCAGCCTTATAATTCTTTTACAATTCATAGCCAAAAACTTAAAACCATAAGTAATTTAATTATAGTCCACATGAGATGAGATGGGCCGAGTTCACATAATAACAAGAATTAAAAAAGGATAGTGCAATAAATTTAAGTTAAAAAGAAAATACATCGTGAAAAGTACAAATGTCACATCAGAGAAAATTATAGAGGTGCAAAGTAAAATAAGGAAATAAACACTTAGAAGGAAAGAAATGAAAGGAAACTCCAAGAAACTCGACCCTCGGCCCTGGTCTTGACAACTCTGGTTCTTACTCAAGAAAATTATTGTAACGCCTCCGAACCCACCCCGGCTCGGTATGCTACTTTTCTTATCAATCTCAAATTTAAAACAAAATTCAAAATAATTTTCGATAAAATTTCGACTCGATTTTTCAGGTTTTTCGAACCCTCGTAAACGGTTGGAAATCGTGCGTAAAATATGTGCAAAATGTGTTGAAAAAGATCGAGTTAAAACATATTAAAAAATTTAAAATAATAATAAAATAAATAAAATTTCATGGTTCATATTCACTCAACCGATCGATCGGTTAAATGGCCGATCGATCGGCAGTCTCGCTGCCACAAAATCAAACAAACACATGCCGATCGATCGGCATATTTCGTCTATCGTTCGACAACCTTGCTGCCTCGAACCATCAATTTATAGAACACCAGCCGATCGATCGCGCCTAGCGCCGATTGATCAGCAGTTCATTGTACCCCGCTGCATTTTTCTTCCACTTCCTTTACCAAATTTCATCCAAATCCTATCAATTTATCTCCTAATATTTTTCCAACCCTCAACACGTTAAAAACCCCCAAAAACACAATTACAAACATAAGCGGAAACGTAAAAATTTATGAAAACAAAACATAGTTTCTTTAAAAAAAATGAGCAGCATAACGTTTAAAATTTCGAAAACCAAAACCATGAAACAAACATTTATACAACAAATCTCCAAAATATTAACCAAAGAGTTATAAATTCCCCATTATTTACACAAACAAGATCCCAACAAAATATCCACTACCACAGCTCCCAGAAGCCTATGGTCGAGATGCCCCGACAAATACCTGCACCGGCATGCCTTGTGCGTCGCCGACTGCTCCGTAATCATGGTCTCCCTCATCAAGCTCACCTGTAAAGATATCGTCACCTACACCACAGAACATAAAACATAAGTCTAATGCTTAGCAAGTAGGGAATAATGAATGCAAACACATGCAATGCACGCACATCTTAACACATGCAGTTTCTACTCGCTCTGTTGTTCTCGTTTCATTTTCCGAAATGTTAATCTATCCTCTAACAGTGTGGATCAAGTAGGCACACATCCTATATCATCTAGGATGGCCTCACTTTGACCCAACAGTGCGATATCGGAGGGCCACATTCGAGTCTAGCTCCAAGGATGGCCATACCCGATTTCCTGACACACATCCGAGTCCAGCTCCAAGGATGCATTTCCATCCGAGTCCCACTCCAAGGATGACACTATTCTAAACTCCTGGCATACATCCGAGTCCAGCTCCAAGGATGCATTTCCATCCGAGTCCAGCTCCAAGGATGGCACCAAGCACACATCCGAGACCAGCTCCAAGGATGTGTTTCCATCCGAGTCCAGCTCTAAGGATGGCACTACCCAATCTCCTAGTATACATCCGAGTCTAGCTCCAAGGATGACACTACCCAAATCCCCACACTTTTATGCTCACCGTTCAAAACCATGCTCAAAACTTGTTTTTCGTAGTTCAAAAACAAAGATGCATGTCACACATATGTACGACACAAACAAACAAACAAGCAAACAATCCCCTACCATTCCATGGTGTAGGCCCGAGAGCACAAACACAAACAACCTCTACTTACCTAGTTACTCCGCACTTGCTGGCTCACTCCGAGTACACAATTCACCCGCTCGTTAACCTAGCATATAAATGAAAATCACTTAATAAACATATAATTAAACCTAAAGAAGCAACAACTAACTACTCCTAAGCCATTAAACTCCCAAAACCCGAATTTCACCCTTTTTCACTGTTCAAACTTTGATCGGCCATAACTCACTCGTTTTTCATCGGATTTAAACGTTCCACCCCATTCCGTAAAGCTCCACATGTCTGTTATCCAATGCTTTAATCCATTTTATAACCCCAAATCATTAGTGCAACCGAATCGAGCCAAACAAGAACTGCCCTTGTAGCAACCGGTATGTGGCTTTTATTTTATGGAATTAAGTGATTTTGATTGGTTGCTTAAATAGGTTAAAGTTTGTTAGTCAAGGGCATAGGTGTAATTTGTGAAGCAAGTGATATAAATGGAGGGTTTAGTGAAGGATAGCCGCCACTGTTTTCATTTTTCCTTTTTCAGCATTCAGCTACAGCTCAACAGTTTCCTCTCGGTGATTTCCCCTCCGATTTTCCTAGGTGAGTTTTACTTTGATTTCTTGCTGTTTTAGTGATTATAGATAATAAGGGGGGATTGTAGATGTGTATTTGGAATGTTGTAAGTGTGAGTGAGTTCGGGTTTGTAGCGAATCGGGAATGCACGAAGAACAGAGCTCCCAACTAGTTTCCTTAGACTCCTGGATAGTTGAGAATGAGGTTTAGTGAAGATCTAATTAATATTCTGTCTATGGCTTTAGGTCAGGGTAAACTCCCAAAGTAGCTTGCAACCAGACATTCTCCAGGAAGCCAGGTAAATAGAGTATGTGTGTACCTTCGGGCCTACATCACAAAACAGTAGGGCTTATGTGTGTTTTGTATGTTTTCAGTATGGCATGTATCATGTTTTTGAAAGAATCCGAAAATGATTTACATATATGACAGCATGTAAGGCATGAACAAAATGAATCAGTTTAGCTATTAAGGGAACTAATCCGCCCCTTAATCGAGTAGAGGATTTAGACTTTGGAAAAATTGATCAACTTCCCATTGTATAGAGGGATCAACAGAGAACAGATATAACTGAGTTGTGAAAGTAGAAACTGCATGAATATGATTTGTGATTCAGCATTTCATTTCATTATGCTCTACTTGTTTAGCATTAGGCTAATAGATGAGTTTTGTGATGTAGGTACTGGGGTTTCAACAGGTGATTTCTCTGAGTTTATAGAAGAATAGGCGAAGTTGATGGAGCACATCTATGCCACTATTTGGTGCACTGATGAGGCGGTTTGACTAATGTCAGTATGTGAAGTCTTAGTGGACAAGCGTTTTGTTGAAGTGTGTTGAGGATTTTAATAACAGCAGTAGTTTTAATGTTTTAACATCTTTGGGATTATTCTGATTATGAAAGCATGATTGGTTTTAATTGTAGTTGCTATTCTGGATTTTTAGAAACTTATGGTCTTAAGTTGTTTTGAATGGTTGCTGTAAAAATTTGCAAGTACTTTTAGTAGGCAGATGTTGTCGTTCGGCAGATGTTGTCGATCGGCAAACGTTAATCGGTAGATGTTGTCGTTCGGCAGATGCTGTCGTTCGGTAGATGTCGATTGGCAGATGTTAATCGGTCGATGTAATCGACAGATGTCGTTCGGCAGATGCGTTCGGTGGATGTGATCGGTAGATGTTTGAAACTGGAAGATGTCTTCTGTTTCTGCTTCTACCGCCGAGGCTATTCCTCCTCGATTCCCTCCCCAGTTTCTAGTAACGTTTTAAATTTAGTTTTGGTGGATTTCAACGAGTTTTAAGCACAAATCTCATCTGTTTTAGTAAATTTTCTAGTCTGTCTTCGTAAGGACCCTGTTTTACACATGATTTTCCGCTGCAAGTTTTGATATTTTTAAATAATGTCGAATTTTGACCATTGAGTGAAGTTTCAAAAATTTTCCCAGAACGTCTTAGTTCTGTTCAGTGTTATGAGTAGCGAACCGGGTTTACAAAATTTGGGGTTTGATAGCTTAGTATCAGAAACATTTAGTTAAACATTTCAAAAGATTACTCATCAGTACCGATCGTCGCATGGGAGTACTCCAGCAACTGTAAGTGTTTATGTTAACCTTAGTTGCTAGATATTTATGAGAGTAATTAACCTTGTCAAGGAATATAGCGAAATGGCTAGACCACCAGGAAGACCAAGAGTACCAAGAGAGATGCCAAATTTGAGAAGTGAGGAGGATCCTGTTGACTTATACTATGTTTAAGTCTAACGATGTTTTTGATGATGTGTTATTACGTATAGTAATTTGATTGAGATTATGTTATTATAAATAATTATGTTATTAGCATTTATCTAGAAATGCCCTTTGAAAAAGGGTATTTTAGTTGTCTAATAAATCTGGTTAAGTGTTCAGAAAAACAGGGCTGAAATTGTTGTGTATTCTGCATATCCACCGATGGCAAAGTAAAGGTTACATCTTCCGCCAGCTAAACGACAAAGGCGGAGCATTTCAAAGAAAAGCTTACATCTGCCACTCGCTAAACGACAAAGCAAAGTTTACATCTTCCGGTAGCTAAACGACAAGAACTACATCTACCGGTGGCGCTTTGAAGAAGACTTCTACCTCTAGCTAAACGACAAAGAATTACATCTACCGCTGGCATTTCAAAGTCTTCCAAAGATTTCATCTGCCGATAGGTACACGACAATGATTACATCCTTCGATAACTAGACGACAAACTTCAACTTCTATCGATGAAAATTTTGAAGACTTCTACCGATGGTATTTTAAAGATATATCTACCTATGGCAGTTCAGCGTTTTTAAAGTCGCATCTTCCGGTGTACAGTATCTTCCGCCAGAATTCAAATTTACCGCGAAGCGATAGCGAAAGTCGCCCAGAGCTTTAACTCCTGTCCACTAATGGCGAAGCACGAATACAACTCCAGAACGCAACGGCTAGCTGTCCAAGTACGGATGCTTCTCCAACGGGAATATATTTCCATATTAAGTAAGAAGCATTCAATGAAGATAGCCGATTACAGACAAAGTATTTAAGGTGAAAAAGAAGCTCGAGAAATAACTTTTGCAAAAATTCTTATTGAGCCCTAACGAGACGAAATCTTAATACTCTGTATTCTATATCTCTCTACTCTGTAACTTGAGATTCAATCTTTGAGAGAGTGTAGTTTGTGCTGAAATCTACAAACTTACGATTGTGTAAAAGGCAGTGGATTGTCGCCCATGAAGAACAATCCGGTTGTTGTAAAAGGCTGTAGATCGACGCCCGTGAAGTGCGATCTATTTATTCTCTAAGGAGAAGGAAATGATCTTCAAGGGGGAAACCTTGAAGCGTGGACGTAGGCAGGTTTTGGCCGAATCACGTAAAAACTCTGGTGTTATTGTTTCTCTCTTTTTACTTTTATTGCTTGTGTGTTTACTGTAAATCGATTAATCGCATACCAGAGAGAAAGCAACTAGATTAAGAAAACAAATTTAAAAAGTCTAATTCACCCCCCTCTTAGACAATATCGATCCTACAATTGGTATCAGAGCTAGGTTAAACATTGTCTAAGTTGTTTTTTTTATACTCTGTGATATATTTTTTCAATGGCATTCAACACAAACGCCTCACACATTGAGGATCAGTCCACTTCTCGTCCTCCACTGTTTGATGGCAGTGATTATGTTTACTAGAAGGCAAGAATGAGAATATTCGTTCAAGCCATGGACTATGAGATTTGGAGTATAATAGAAAATGACCCTTTCAAGGCCATGAAAACTGAAAATGGAAGTAGTATTCCTAAGGTTCCTTCTGAATTAACTGAGTTCGATAAAAGGAACCTGAGTCTCAATGCCAAAGCTATAAACACCCTATACTGTTCTCTGAATCGAGATGAATTCAACAGAGTTCAGGGGTGTAATAGTGCTAAGGAAATTTGGCATTTACTAGAAGTTACACATGAGAAAACAAACCAAGTTAAAGAGAGTAAATTAAGCATGCTTGTACATGAGTATGAATTGTTTTCCATGGAAAAGGATGAGTCTATTTCTTCTATGTTTACTCGATTCACTAACATTACTAATGGTTTAAAAGGTCTTGGTAAGTTGTACTCAGGTGAAGAACTAGTAAGGAAAATTTTAAGATGCCTACCTAGAGCCTGGCAACCGAAAGTGACAGCAATATAAGAGGCCAGGGATCTTAAAGTGTTTAAGCTTGAAGAACTCATTGGCTCTCCGATGACTCATGAGATAACCATGAGTGCAAATGACAAGGAAGATCTCAAAGAGAAAGAGATCAGCAAAAAGAAGGATATAGCACTTAAGGCTTCCTCGAGCAAAAAGGATGACTCTGAGGAAGAAGATGAAGATGAGGACATTGCTCTTATTACCAGAAGATTCAGCAAGTTCCTCCAGAGAAAAAGGATGCATGGAAGGAAATTCTCTAGAGGAGAAAAGCCTCAAAAGGAGAAGGAGATCACCTGCTTTGAATGCGGGAAGCCAGGACACATGAAGGCCGAATGTCCTCAAGCCAAGAAAGGGCCCAAGAAATTCAAGAAAAGGGCAATGAAGGCCACTTGGGATGACAGTGAAAGTGACACCTCTTCTGAAGATGAGGAGGTTGCCAACCTGTGCTTCATGGCACACGAGAATGAGGTAAGTGTCTCCTCCAGTGATAGTGAAAGTGAGGAGGATAATTTAATTGATGCTTTCAATGATCTAGTAAAGCAATATAACACGCTTAAATCTAAGTACAACTCCTTAAAGAAGGAAAATGCAAACATGGTAGAAAAGCATGCTAAGGAGTGTAATCTGCATGTCAAGGAGATTGATGAGCTTAAAAGCAAAAACGAAGATTTGAATAATATTATTCTGAAATTTACTAATGGCACCAAGTTATTTAAGATGTTACTAAGTAGTCAGAGAGCAAATTTTGACAGAGCATAAGTCTAACGATGTTTTTGATGATGTGTTATTAAGTATAGTAATTTGATTGAGATTATGATGATGAGAATAATAAGCAAATTATCGAATTAAATATATGAGATTAATGAATAAATAAATAATTATGTTATTAGCATTTATCTGGAAATGCCATTTGAAAAATGGTATTTTAGTTGTCTAATAAATCTGGTTAAGTGTTCAGAAAAATATGGCCGAAATTGTTGTGTATTATGCAGATCCACCGATGGCAAAGTAAAGGTTACATCTTTCGCCAGCTAAACGACAAAGGCGGAGCATTTTAAAGAAAAGCTTACATCTGCCACTCGCTAAACGACAAAGCAAAGTTTACATCTTCCGGTAGCTAAACGACAAGAACTACATCTACCGGTGGCGCTTTGAAGAAGGCTTCTACCTTTAGCTAAACGATAAAGAACTACATCTACCGGTGGCGCTTTGAAGAAGACTTCTACCTCTAGCTAAACGACAAAGAATTACATCTACCGCTAGCATTTCAAAGTTTTCCAAAGATTTCATCTGCCGATAGCTACACGACAACGATTACATTCTCCGATAGCTAGACGATTAAAGATACATCTACCGTGGCGCTTTGAAGAAGACTTCTACCTCTAGCTAAACGACAAGAACTACATCTACCGGTGGCGCTTTGAAGAAGACTTCTACCTCTAGCTAAACGACAAGAACTACATCTACCGGTGGCGCTTTGAAGAAGACTTCTACCTCTAGCTAAACGACAAGAACTACATCTACCGGTGGCGCTTTGAAGAAGACTTCTACCTCTAGCTAAACGACAAGAACTACATCTACCGGTGGCGCTTTGAAGAAGACTTCTACCTCTAGCTAAACGACAAGAACTACATCTACCGGTGGCGCTTTGAAGAAGACTTCTACCTCTAGCTAAACGACAAGAACTACATCTACCGGTGGCGCTTTGAAGAAGACTTCTACCTCTAGCTAAACGACAAGAACTACATCTACCGGTGGCGCTTTGAAGAAGACTTCTACCTCTAGCTAAACGACAAGAACTACATCTACCGGTGGCGCTTTGAAGAAGACTTCTACCTCACGATAGCTAGACGAAAAAGTTCGACTTCTACCGATGGTATTTTAAAGATACATCTACCGATACCGGTTCAAGCAATGTAAAGCTACATCCACCTATGGCGGTTCAGCGTTTTTAAAGTCGCATCTTCCAGTGTACAGTATCTTATGCCAGAATTCAAATTTACCGCGAAGTGATAGCGAAAGTCGTCCAGAGCTTTAACTCCTGTCCACTAATGGCGAAGCACGAATACAAGTCCAGAACGCAACGGCTAGCTGTCCAAGTACGGATGCTTCTCCAACAGTAATATATTTCCATATCCAGTAAGAAGCATTCAATGAAGATAGCCGATTACAGACAGAGTATTTAAGGTGAAAAAGAAGCTCGAGAAATAACTTTTGCAAAAATTCTTATTGAGCCGTAACGAGCCGAAATCTTAATACTCTGTATTCTACATCTCTCTACCCTATAACTTGAGATTCAATCTTTGAGAGAGTGTAGTTTGTGCTGAAATCTACAAACTTACGATTGTGTAAAAGGTAGTGGATTGTTGCCCGTGAAGAACAATCCAGTTGTTGTAAAAGGTTGTAGATCGACGCCCGTGAAGTGCGATCTGTTTATTCTCTGAGGAGAAGGAAAGGATCTTCAATGGGGAAACCTTGAAGCGTGGACGTAGGTAGGTTTTGGCCAAACCACGTAAAAACTCTGGTGTTATTGTTTCTCTCTCTTTACTTTTATTGCTTGTGTGTTTACTGTAAATCGATTAATCGCATATCAGAGAGAAAGCAACTAGATTAAGAAAACAGATTTAAAAAGTCTAATTCACCCCCTCTTAGACAATATCGATCCTACAGATCCTAGTGTGATTAGGGAGCTGACAGCTTTGGTACGTCAGCAGTCTGAATAATTGGGACTGCTACTGAACCGAGATGTGCAAGGGAGTTCCAACTCGTGTTCCAACAATGAGCATTAGGGAGACAGATTCCAGAGATTACAACCGCCCACGTTTGATGGACAGTCATCCAATCCGGTTGTTGCTGATGGATGACTTAGGAAGATTGAGAGTATGTTCAGATGTGCCAACATTGGAGAAGGAGACAAAGTCACTTTGGCAACGTTTCATTTGGCTGGGGATGCTCAACTTTGGTGGGAAACCATGGAGATCACCACTGATGTTCTGACAATGTCTTGGTCATAATTCAAGGAAACTTTCTATGAGAAATACTTTAACAGCACCGTCTAGACCACAAAAAGGTGAAGTTTCTGAACTTGAAGCAGACGGGATCCGTGTCTGAGTATAATAGACAATTTGAGTCCCTGTCCAGGTTTGCTGGACATCTTGTTCACAGGAATGAGGATAAGGTGTTTCAATTTGTGCATGGACTGAAGCCAGAGATTTACAGAGGAGTCAAATTTTCGGGTATTAAAGGTCTGTCTTACGGTGAAGTTGTGTCCACGACATTGGAAGTGGAAGAAGCAGAAATGAAGTGTATTGGACCAAGGGAAGCCCCACGAAAGTTTATTCAGCCACACCAACAGAGAGGGATGAAGAGGCCCACTGAAGGCCAAGGTAGTCTTGGAAAGGAGAAGAAGGCGCAAGACACCAAGTATTTTCCTCAGTGCCCGAAATGCTCGAGATTTCACTTGGGAGAGTGCAGAATGGGATCAGGAAAGTGTTTCAACTGTGAAGAAGTTGGACATACGTTCAAGGATTTTCCCAAGCCCAGAGTTATTCGGTGCTACAACTGTAATAAGGTTGGTCATGTTAACAGGGACTGTCAAGCTTTAAAGAGTGGCCCTGCTAAGTTGAAGTCGAGGATATTCTCTATGATGGAGTCAGGTGATGATGATCAGCCCGTTGTAGTGTCAGGTACTTTATTGATCAATTCTAGGTGTAACACCCGGCATTTTTGCCATGTAAATATTCCTTGAATTATTAGACGGGATTAATGGGAATATTTATACAATGTATGTTTTATGAGTTTACTGATGGATTCATTGAATTAGGGTAATTCGTAAAACCGGTTGGAGGAACTAAATAGTAATTTAGTTAAAAACCAATGGAAGGGCAAAATCGGAAGCCAATTAAGGTTGGTGGGGGATAGCCTATGGTTGCTTGACACTTGGCAACTTGTTGAAGAAGTCATGTTCTCCTTCTCTTTCCTCCTGCGTGAAACCCTCATTTCTCATCTGCTTCTTTCCACTGCTCTCTATTTTCTCTCCTCCAGGTGACTGCAACCTTTCAAAAAGACTTCCATTCTCCTGTTTTCTCCAGTGAAGGTAATCACCTGCTAAAGTTAACGAGTTTGGACAAGTTAAAATGAGAGTTTTGCTGAAGTAGGGTTAAGATGTCTTGGAGAAAACTCTCTGTTATTATATGAAAACACGTCGGTTTGTTTTCTAAGAGTTTGAAAGGAGTTGAAGCATGCCCTACCAAGTTGTTAGTTAGCATTTGCAGCTTTGCTTATATTCTTTACATGCATGTATAGGTTCGTGCATCACCGAGGCAACACGTTCAAGACTCTCAACTCTACAGCAAACAGGTAAGTTCATGTGTGTATATCGGCCCTTAAGGCCCTACAACACGGAGATACTAGGTTTTACTTTTGTCGGGCTGTTTCGAGTAGATAAGTTAGAGTTTCGTTCTGAGTTTTCTGTATTTCTATTCTTTCTGGCGTTTATTCATGTTGTCTACTGTTTTAAGTTCAAGCACTGTAAATGCTAATGCATACACAATTTTCCCGAAAGACATGCAAAAGTTTTCTGTGCACAGTTTTGAAGTTAAGAAAGATAAAATCTGACTGTAATGTATTGGTTAAGTGCGGGACGGGGACTGGCCTACTATTCTATTATGTTATATTCTGTATATTTGTTTGTGCCTGTCATGCACTTGTCAGTTCCCCTATAAGCCCCACTTATATCCCTCTGCCAGTGAAACGTAATGTATTGTACTGTCACCGTATTCTTAAAATTCATGCATATCATATGCATCACTGCATTTTTATATGTTCTTACTAAGCTTTAGGCTCATAGTTGAACTCCCTGTTGTAGGTATGGATTCCCCAGATGAGGACATCGTGCCTCAAGATGATGATTTGATGTAGTTGGCGGATCGAGTTCATGGGGTTTGGTTGTTGCAGTAAGACAAAAGTTAACTCTGTGAGAATGTATTTTCTGAAGTTATGTCAAGTTCTGTATCATCTTTTGAAGTGTTAAAACATTTGAGTGTAGGTTCAGTTCTGTATTGATGTCTAAAATCTCTGTATTTGACAGTTGTATATATGTTTTGAAATGTGTTGAAAATATTCTGGAACTGCTAGGGTTATTCCTTTTTAGGTTGTGCATGGATGGTCTCGAATTCTAGAGCTATCCATGCAGTTTGTGTTTCTTGAATCTCTGTCAAATATGTTTTACAACCTTGTTTCGAATCGGATTTTGAAGGTCTGAAACCTTTATGCCTTCTGTTTTGATGTTCCCTGCTTATACGTCTTCCTATAAAAAGGTTGTCAAATTCTGCCTTTAAAACTACATCTTTCGATTATATTCACCGCTGCTTTAAAGTTCACATCCACCGATGAACTCATTTTTGTCTGTAGTTCACATCCACCGGTGAACTCATTTCTGTCTGTAGTTCCGGTGAACTCATTTCTGTCTGTAGTTCACATCCACCGGTGAACTCATTTCTGTCTGTAGTTCACATCCACCGGTGAACTCATTTCTGTCTGTAGTTCACATCCACCGGTGAACTCATTTCTGTCTGTAGTTCACATCCACCGGTGAACTCATTTCTGTCTGTAGTTCACATCCACCGGTGAACTCATTTCTGTCTGTAGTTCACATCCACCGGTGAACTCATTTCTGTCTGTAGTTCACATCCACCGGTGAACTCATTTCTGTCTGTAGTTCACATCCACCGGTGAACTCATTTCTGTCTGTAGTTCACATCCACCGGTGAACTCATTTCTGTCTGTAGTTCACATCCACCGGTGAACTCATTTCTGTCTGTAGTTCACATCCACCGGTGAACTCATTTCTGTCTGTAGTTCACATCCACCGGTGAACTCATTTCTGTCTGTAGTTCACATCCACCGGTGAACTCATTTCTGTCTGTAGTTCACATCCACCGGTGAACTAATTTACGTCTTCCGCTTGACGTCATCCACCTCTTCCGTCTGACGTACCCATATCTTCCGCCCAGTTTATTCATGCCCTCGCCGCTATCACTGTTCACTTTTGTCTTATTCACATCTGCCGCTGTTTACTGTTCACTTTTGTCTTATTTACATCCACCGCTAGACTATATCGCCCGCCCAGTTTACTTACATTTTCTGCTTCGTCTACTTCCTATGTCTTCCGCTTGACGTCATCCACATCCTTTGCCTGACGTCATCTGCCTACGTCTTCTGCCCCGTTTTATTTACTTCTTTTGCCCTATATCACCCGACCCCGCCATTCACTGTAGCCTTTCTTTCAATATGTCTTTCAATTTATATTTCTCATTTATTTTCACTTTATGTATTTTATCACATTTCCTTCTGCATGCCCGTTGCCCACCCAGCCTTTTATTTAAACGTTCAAAGTGTTCTGTCTCCCTGTTTTCTTCATTCTTTTATTTATGTGGTTCAAAAAATTAAAATGTCTTCTGATTCTGCTCCAAGTATTCTGATTTCCTTCTGTTGTTTATTCTGCAGTTCGGTTTTAACTGTTTTTTCGTTTTGTTTTCAAATCAAGAGAAAGTTCTCTCCCTCTGTAAAGTTTTATGGGTTGGTCTGTTTTAAAAGGTTCGGTCTGCCTTGTTTATTCAAAAAAAAAAGTCCCCATTTTGAATGTCCCGGAGTGATGGCTTGGCTCTCGGATCCCAATCGGGATAGGGTTTCAGGCTGTCACACTAGGCCTGCTTTTACTTTAATAGATTCCAGTGCAACACATTCTTTTATAGCGTCTGCATTTGCTGTTAAGTTAGATGTACGGCCTACGCCAACTGAGCATGTGTTTAATGTCATGCTACCTTCTGGATTTGTTGTTCAAGCATTATGCCACAATCGATTGTAGGACTGGAATTGTTAGTTTTCAACCTCCTGGTGGTTTGAAACATACCTTCCAAGCTTTGAAGAAGTGTAAGGAAATGTCTGTTATTGCCCTATCGATGCTAAACCTTCTCCATGCGGGGAGTATTTATGCTTTTTGGCCAGTGCTATAGACACACAGGTTGTAGGAGAATCGAGTCCTCAAAATGTCTCAGTTGTCCAACACTTCCTAGAAGTATTCCTAGATGACCTTCCTGGCTTGCCGCCAGATAGAGATATCGAGTTTGTTGTAGATGTTTACCCAGGCATGGAGCCTGTATCTAAGAATCCTTACAGATTAGCACCAACAGAGCTTAGGGAGTTAAAGAAACAGTTGAAAGAACTGTTGGAAAAAGGATTCATACACCTGAGCTTTTCACCGTGGGGTGCACCTGTTCTTTTTATTAAGAAAAAGGATGGATCATTGCGTATGTGTGTTGATTATCGAGAATTGAACAAATTAACTATTAAGAACAAGTATCCATTACCAAGGATTGATGATCTATTCGACAAACTTAATGGTGCGCGAGTCTTCTCTAAGATTGACCTTAGGTCCGGCTTTTACCAATTGAAAGTCAAATATGAAGATATCCCTAAGACAGCCTTTCGCACAAGGTATAGACATTATGAGTTTTTGGTTATGTCTTTTGGATTGACAAACGCACCAGCAGCTTTCATGGATCTCATGAATAGAGTGTTTCATGAGTATTTGGATAAGTTTGTCATAGTATTTATTGATGATATTTTAATCTATTCACGTACTAAAGATGAGCATGCAAGGCATTTGAACTTGGTGTTAGGAGTACTAAGGCAGCACCAACTTTATGTCAAGTTTTCCAAGTGTGAGTTTTGGTTGAACAAAGTTCACTTTCTTGGTCACGTGATCTCGGGGGATGGAATATCTGTCGATCCAGCCAAGGTTCAACCAGTTAAGGAGTGGGCCCAACCAAAGAACGCCACGGATATTCAGAGTTTCCTTGGATTAGTAGGATACTACAGGAAATTCATTGAGGGATTTTCGAGGATTGCTTTACCCCTCACTCGGTTAACAAGGAACAACACGAGGTATGTATGGACTGTGGAATGTGAGTCAAGTTTTCAGACTTTGAAACAGAGACTGACCAATGCCCCAATATTAACACTCCCTGTTGATAATGGAAAGTTTAGCATTTATTGTGATGCTTCCAAAGTTGGCCTCAGTTGTGTGTTGATATAAGATGGAAAGGTAATAGCTTATGCTTCTAGACAGCTGAAAACACATAAGAAGAATTATCCTACACATGATTTGGAATTAGCTACGGTAGTTTTTGCTTTGAAGATTTTGAGGCATTACTTGTATGGACAATCTTGTGAAATATTCTCAGATTATAAAAGTCTGAAATATATTTTCACACAGAAATAGCTAAACATGAGGCAACATCGGTGGTTGGAGTTTGTCAAGGACTATGATTTTGAGATCAAATACCACCCCGGCAAGGCGAATGTAGTGGACGATGCATTGAGTAGAGTGACAACATCAGCCTCGGCATTGATTCTTGACATACCGTTAGCCTTAGAGACAGAATTCCAAAGATTTAACCCTGAAGCTGTGTCCAGCGTGTCAGCCATGCTTTCTGCTATATCCTTGAAGCCTACTATTTTGGAGAGAATAAAGGAAGTTCAAGTGAATGATGTTGAATGCAACAAGTACAAGTTAAGCGTGGATTCTTCTGATAAATCATATTTCAACTATTCTGTTGATGGAATTATCAAGTTTCGGAATAGATGGTTTGTTCCGGCTATTGGTGAACTTCGGAAAGAGATCCTTTCAGAAGAACATTCTTCTAGATTCTCTGTTCATCCTGGAAGTACAAAAATGTACAGAGACCTTAAACAACATTATTGGTGGCCAAGTATGAAAAGAAGTGTGGCGGAGTACATTGGATCGTGTTTGATTTGCCAACAGATTAAAGCTGAACATCAGAGACCTGCAGAAACATTGCAACCTTTACCAGTTCCCAAATGGAAATGGAAACAAATAACAATGGACTTTGTTGTGGGATTGCCTAGAACAGCAAGGGGACATGATACAATTTGGGTGATAGTCGATCGTCTAACCAAATCTGCCCATTTCCTGCCCATAAAGATGACATACTCGATGGATCAACTCGCTGAATTGTATGTGCATGAGATTGTTAGATTGCATGGAGTTCCAATCACTATAGTTTCAGACCGAGATTCTAGATTTACATCTAAGTTTTGGAAGAGTCTGCATAAGGCTATGGGTACGCAGCTCAACTTTAGTACAGCTTTTCACCCTCAAACAGATGGACAATCCAAGAGGACTATTCAAACATTAGAGGATATGTTTCGTGCATGTGTATTAGAATTCCAGGATTCTTGGAGTAAGTATTTATCATTGGTGGAATTCTCTTATAACAACAATTTTCAGGCAACAATAGGCATGGCACCATACGAGGCATTATATAGACGAAGGTGCAGATCTCCATTGTACTGGGATGAAGTTGGAGAAGCACAATTGATTGGTTCTGACATTGTGCAACAGACAGTGGAGAAAATTGCTCTTATCCGACAGCGGATCTTGACAGCTAAAAGCCGGCAGAAAAGCTATGCCGATAGAAGACGTAGAGAATTAGAGTTTGAAGTTGGTGATGAAGTTTTTCTTAAAGTTTCACTGTTCAAAGGAATTGTAAAATTTGGGATGAGAGGCAAGTTGAACCCCAGATATATCGGACCATTCTTAATTTTAAAAAGGATTGGGAAAACAGCATATCAGTTAGAGTTACCGACCTCCATGGAAGGAATTCACAATGTATTCCACGTTTCTATGTTGAAGAAGTGTATGCGGGATCTATCACAGGTTGTAGAACAACAGAGCATTGAAATTCACCCTACTCTTACCTATAAAGAGAAACCTGTGGAAATTCTGGACTATGCAACAAAGGTATTACGTAACAAGGAAGTTCAACTAGTGAAAGTGTTATGGCGAAACCAGAATGTAGAGGAGGCAACTTGGGAACGCCAGCAGGACATGATGAGCCGGTATCCTGAGTTGTTTAAGCATTGAATTTTGAGGACAAAATTCTTTTAAGGAGGGTAAATTGTAGCAACCGGTATGTGCTTTTTATTTTACGGAATTAAGTGATTTTGATTGGTTGCTTAAATAGGTTAAAGTTTGTTAGTCAAGGGCATAAATGTAATTTGTGAAGCATGTAATATAAATGGAGGGTTTAGTGAAGGATAGCCGCCACTGTTTTCATTCTTTCTTTTTCGGCATTAAGCTACAACTCTGTGACGACCCCAACCCGGTCAGGGCCGCCACGGACAAACCATGACGTAATCTTAACTTTAAACCCTCAAATAGTTCACGTAAATTTTTTTTTTTCTTTCATTGTATTTTTCATTCGTTCATAGTTTCATTCATCCTTTGTCCATTCCCTTTTTTTTTGTTTCGCTCGTTAGAGAACGGACTCGGGCATTACAATCCATATCTATCAACATTTTGGCTCTAACTTAAACGTACCCAAAATGACTCGTCTAAGGTTTCAATCCATTACCCTCACTTGTTTAGAGGCAATTAACCTCATTCGGCGAAAGACTACTGTGCGTGGAAGACTCGTTACACGATAAAATTAACCAAAATCTCAAGTTTAACACTATAAAAAGCACTCTGGTCGACCCCCAGAGCTTTCGGTCGACACTTCATAACAGTGGTCGACCACTAAAAAGGTTCTGGTTTTTTGTTGTACTGAAACCGGTCGACACCTTGCAATAGCGGTCGACCCCTAATCTAAGTGGTCTACAGTGCAAAAACAGTTTTGCTCTTGGGTTGCATTCCTTTGTAAGTTCGGTCGACACCTTGCAATAGCGGTCGACCACTATTCTACGTGAGCTACAGTGAAACAGTTTTTTACTTTTCCTTTCTTTTTTTTTTTTTTTTCATTATGTACCTCATCAACACCTCCAATCACTTCCAAACTTAACCAACTCTACCTATTCAATACCAATTCCATCACCATCCATAAACCGAACATTCAAGCTCATCAAATCTCGACACAAAATACCCATTTCGATTTAAAATCGCAAACCTACTTCTAAATCACCAAAACTCATCCAAAACTCAATTCTATTTCATCAAAATATTAACAAACATCGACACTCATCCAAATGCACATCAAACATCACTATCCTATCTATTACATCAACATCCGTCCATATATAGCAGAAGCTATCAAAATCATCAAAACGTTGGTTTATAATCTATCCGAAATACATAACTTCAAACCAATATTCAATACGAAATTTCCAACATATTAAACTTCTACTTACACCCTAAAATCCATCAAACACCCAATGTTCATCTAACTTACATCTAATTACCACAAAATGACTTGGAGCATACCCACAGATCATCACGCCTAGCCAAAACACATCCCGTTGCCACGAGCTCCGTCCATCGACTAACTATGCCTGATCATCAGGAGGAAGTTCCTCACCTTCGTTATCGTCACCTACATCATACGATAAACACATTAAGCCTAATGCTTAGTAAAGAGGTGCACTAAAACATGAGTATACATAATGCATGGTTTTTCAAAACATGTACATTTTTCATATATTCATTTCACGTAGCTTATACATATATATCATTAGGCATGAGTAGGCACAAGCACCACCTCGTCTACCCTGTAGACCAAACACTTGCCATGAGTTGCCATTAACATAATATCGTGCCCTGAGTTGCCATTAACATAATATCGTGCCCTGAGTTGCCATTAACGTACACTGTGCCCTACTCATCCTCCAACTTTACTTACTTTACTTCGTTTACTTGAAAACGTGCATGCATAAACATTTCATTAATCTTAAAGAAGAAAACACGATTCATGAAAATAGTGCTACAACCAATCATCCAAACATTCATAACGTACATAAACGAGCCTAACCAACCACTATTAGGAAACTACCTAGTCTACCCGACTCCTTAAAACCCTTAAATCAAGAAAACATCATTAAGATATTTAATTCCTAACATCGATATGACGTAGGGCCGTAAGGGCCGGAAACCTAACACCACTTACCTGGAGTCCTAGATATGCCGAGCACCGTCCTTTGAGAGCTTGGGTTACCTAAGGCATTTCCATTACACGTTATTAGTATCGAGTCTAAATCATCCAATTCAAAGCTAAACGAAATCCCGAGCTAAGACATTTTTCTTAAAAACTCATGCTCACTTTATTCGGGCCTTTTGTCGAGCACATTGTGCTTACTAATTCAAAAACTCCATTAATGGCTTCCAACAACCTTCCAACAACCAAAACTTAACCTTAAACATCAACCCACACCATTAATTCACACAAACTACCATAATAGTCATAAATACAATACTATTGGGCATTAATATTGTCAAACCATCATTTCTACTAAAACCCTCAATTTCTCACAAAACCCTAAACCGAAATCACCCTAAAATGAAAATTATACTTGCCTAAAACTTAGGACTTACCTTGACTATCAATTTGGGGAAGAAAATGGAGGAGAAATCGCCGGAACGGAGGAGCACGATCAACGTTGAACAGAAATAGAGTGGGAGAAGAGAAAATCGTGAGGGAGAGAGAGATCAAGTAGGAGAAGGAAAGAAATGAGAGAAATGAGGGATATTTTGGCTTATAATAAATTTCTTAACCTACAAATTACAAGTTTGCCCTTCACTCAATTATTTGCTTATTTCGTTAAATAGTCTATCGTTTCGGTTTCTCCAAATTTACTTATTCCTCTAAAAATCCTCATTAATTCCTAGGGCCATAACCAAACCTCCCGCTCACGAAACTGACCTATAATCATTATTTATGAAAATACCCTTGGAGCGGAAACCCGAAAAACTCGGGTGTTACAAACTCAACAGTTTCCTCTCGGCGATTTCCCCTCTGATTTTCCTAGTTGAGTTTTACTTTGATTTCTTGCTGTTTTAGTGATTATAGATAATAAGAGGGAATTGTTGATGCGTATTTGGAATGTTGTAAGTGTGAGTGAGTTCGAGTTTGTAGCGAATCAGGATTGCACGAAGAACAGAGCTCCCAACTAGTTTCCTTAGACTCATGGATAGTTGAGAAAGAGGTTTAGTGAAGATCTAATTAATATTCTGTCTATGGCTTTAGGTCCGAGTAAACTCCCGAAGTAGCTTGCAACCAGACATTCTCCAGGAAGCCAGGTAAGTAGAGGATGTGTGTGCCTTCGGGCCTACATCACAAAACACTAGGGCTTATGTGTATTTTGTATGTTTTCAGTATGACATGTATCATGTTTTTGAAAGAATCCAAAAATAATTTACATATATGACAGCATGTAAGGCATGAATAGAATGAATCAGTTTAGCTATTAAGGGAACTAATCCGCCCCTTAATCGAGTAGAGGATGTAGACTTTGGGAAAATTGATTCACTTCCCATCGAATCAGAGGGGTCAGATCAGCTATTAAGGGAACTAATATGCCCCTTAATCGAGTAGAGGATGTAGACTTTGGGAAAATTGATCCACTTCCCATTGTATAGAGGGATCAACAGAGAACAGATATAATTGAGTTGTAAAAGTAGAAACTGCATGAATAGGATTTGTGATTCAGCATTTCGTCTCATTATGCTCTACATATTTAGCATTAGGCTAATAGATGAGTTTTGTGATGTAGGTACTGGGGTTTCAACAGGTCATTTCTCTGAGTTTACAGAAGAATAGGCGAAGTTTATGGAGCACATCTATGCCACGGTTTGGTGCACTGATGAGGCGGTTTGACTAATGTCACTATGTGAAGTCTTAGTGGACAAGCGTTTTGTTGAAGTGTGCTGAGGATTTTAATAACAGCAGTAGTTTTAATGTTTATTGCAGTAGTTTTAATGTTTTAACATCTTTAGGATTATCCTGATTATGAAAGCATGATTGGTTTTAATTGTAGTTGCTATTCTGGATTTTTAGAAAGTTATGGTCTTAAGTTGTTTTGAATGGTTGCTGTTAAAATTTGAAAGTTCTTTTAGTAGGCAGATGTTGTCGTTCGGCAGATGCTGTCGTTCGGTAGATGTCGATTGGCAGATGTTAATCGGCAGATGTCGTTCGGCAGATAAGTTCGGTGGATGTGATCGGTAGATGTTTGAAACTGGAAGATGTCTTTTGTTTCTGCTTCTACCGCCGAGGCTATTCCTCCTCGATTCCCTCCCCAGTTTCTAGTAACGTTTTAAATTTAGTTTGGTGAATTTCAACGAGTTTTAAGCACAAATCACAAATGTTTTAGTAAATTTTCTAGTCTGTCTTCGTAAGGACCCATTTTTACACAAATGATTTTTCGTTGCAAATTTTGATATTTTTAAATAATGTCGAATTTTGACCGTTGAGTGAAGTTTAAAAAATTTTCCCAGAACGTCTTAGTTCCTTTCAGTGTTATGAGTAACGAACCGGGTTTACAAAATTTGGGGTTTGACAGCCCTGTCTTTATAACCATAAATAAAACCAAATTTCCAATATTCATCAATATTCAACCAACATCCAATTCCTTCCAAATAAACCCTTAAAATGATCTTATATCATAATCTAGTATAGATTAATAGAAAATACAGCAACCTATTTAACATTTTCGTGCTCCAATTCACCAATTAAACTAAAAAAAATCACAACCCAACCTTTACAACACTAACCCATTTCATAACTAAAGTCTTTGGTGGTGATTGTTTTAATATCCTCCATGCAATTTACTTCTTATCTTAAGCATTTATCTACATGTAGCTTCCAAAATTACAATGTAGGTTTTCTTCATCCAATCATATTCCTCTCCTCTCCAACATGATTTCACCATGGCTTTGTTGACTCTCAACCCTTCACATTTTACATCTTTCTCCATCTTCTTTTGACTTGTCAACAATTCTCTTTTATTTATTTATTTATTTTTCCAAGGTTTGCTTTTTACCTACCACTTTAGATTCTAACCACTTAGTTAAATCAAAACTGTGACAGCCCCAGACCCAATCGGGGACCGAGAGCCGTCACTCCGTACATTTAATAGAAAACCGGACATATATATTTTTTTTTGAATAAACAAACTGAATCTTTAGAACGAACCCTTAAAACTTTACAGAGAGAGAGAACATTCTCTGGATTGAGGGTTGGATAGACATGATTAAAAACCGGACTTTAGAAATAAATGGCAGGAGTAAAACAGGGAGACAGAACATTTTGAACGTAAAATAAAGCTGGGTGGGCGACGTAGGCAGTAGACGAAGCTGAAAAATGTAAGCAAACTGGGCGGGTGATATAGACTAGCGGTGGATGTGAATAAGACAAAAATGAACAGTGGCAGCGGTGGATACAAATAAACAAAAGAGAATGGTGGATGTGAATTACAGACTACTATTCACCGGGGGATGTGAACTACAGACTACTGTTCACTGGTGGATGTGAACTACAGACTACTATTCACCGGGGGATGTGAACTACAGACTACTGTTCACTGGTGGATGTGAACTACAGACTACTATTCACTGGAGGATGTGAACTATAGACTACTGTTCACCGGTGGATGTAAACTACAGACTACTCTTCACCGGGGGATGTGAACTACAGACTACTGTTCACCGGTGGATGTGAACTACAGACTACTGTTCACTGGTGGATGTGAACTACAGACTACTATTCACCGGGGGATGTGAACTACAGACTACTGTTCACTGGTGGATGTGAACTACAGACTACTATTCACCGGGGGATGTGAACTACAGACTACTGTTCACTGGTGGATGTGAACTACAGACTACTATTCACTGGGGGATGTGAACTACAGACTACTGTTCACCGGTGGATGTGAACTACAGACTACTATTCACCGGGGGATGTGAACTACAGACTACTATTCACCGGGGGATGTGAACTACAGACTACTATTCACCGGGGGATGTGAACTACAGACTACTATTCACCGGGGGATGTGAACTACAGACTACTATTCACCGGGGGATGTGAACTACAGACTACTATTCACCGGGGGATGTGAACTACAGACTACTATTCACCGGGGGATGTGAACTACAGACTACTATTCACCGGGGGATGTGAACTACAGACTACTATTCACCGGGGGATGTGAACTACAGACTACTATTCACCGGGGGATGTGAACTACAGACTACTATTCACCGGGGGATGTGAACTACAGACTACTATTCACCGGGGGATGTGAACTACAGACTACTATTCACCGGGGGATGTGAACTACAGACTACTATTCACCGGGGGATGTGAACTACAGACTACTATTCACCGGGGGATGTGAACTACAGACTACTATTCACCGGGGGATGTGAACTACAGACTACTATTCACCGGGGGATGTGAACTACAGACTACTATTCACCGGGGGATGTGAACTACAGACTACTATTCACCGGGGGATGTGAACTACAGACTACTATTCACCGGGGGATGTGAACTACAGACTACTATTCACCGGGGGATGTGAACTACAGACTACTATTCACCGGGGGATGTGAACTACAGACTACTATTCACCGGGGGATGTGAACTACAGACTACTATTCACCGGGGGATGTGAACTATAGACTACTGTTCACCGGTGGATGTGAACTACAGACTACTCTTCACCGGGGGATGTGAACTACAGACTACTGTTCACCGGTGGATGTGAACTACAGACTACTGTTCACTGGTGGATGTGAACTACAGACTACTGTTCACTGGTGGATGTGAACTACAGACTACTATTCACCGGGGGATGTGAACTACAGACTACTATTCACCGGGGGATGTGAACTACAGACTACTATTCACCGGGGGATGTGAACTACAGACTACTGTTCACTGGTGGATGTGAACTACAGACTACTATTCACCGGGGGATGTGAACTACAGACTACTATTCACCGGGGGATGTGAACTACAGACTACTATTCACCGGGGGATGTGAACTACAGACTACTATTCACCGGGGGATGTGAACTACAGACTACTGTTCACTGGTGGATGTGAACTACAGACTACTGTTCACCGGTGGATGTGAACTACAGACTACTATTCACCGGGGGATGTGAACTACAGACTACTGTTCACCGGGGGATGTGAACTACAGACTACTATTCACCGGGGGATGTGAACTACAGACTACTGTTCACTGGTGGATGTGAACTACAGACTACTATTCACCGGGGGATGTGAACTACAGACTACTGTTCACTGGTGGATGTGAACTACAGACTACTATTCACTGGTGGATGTGAACTACAGACTACTGTTCACTGGTGGATGTGAACTACAGACTACTGTTCACTGGTGGATGTGAACTACAGACTACTATTCACCGGGGGATGTGAACTACAGACTACTATTCACTGGTGGATGTGAACTACAGACTACTGTTCACCGGTGGATGTGAACTACAGACTACTCTTCACCGGGGGATGTGAACTACAGACTACTATTCACCGGTGGATGTGAACTACAGACTACTGTTCACTGGTGGATGTGAACTACAGACTACTATTCACCGGGGGATGTGAACTACAGACTACTATTCACCGGGGGATGTGAACTACAGACTACTATTCACCGGGGGATGTGAACTACAGACTACTGTTCACCGGTGGATGTGAACTACAGACTACTATTCACCGGGGGATGTGAACTACAGACTACTATTCACCGGGGGATGTGAACTACAGACTACTGTTCACTGGTGGATGTGAACTACAGACTACTGTTCACTGGTGGATGTGAACTACAGACTACTATTCACCGGGGGATGTGAACTACAGACTACTGTTCACCGGTGGATGTGAACTACAGACTACTATTCACCGGGGGATGTGAACTACAGACTACTATTCACCGGGGGATGTGAACTACAGACTACTATTCACCGGGGGATGTGAACTACAGACTACTGTTCACCGGTGGATGTGAACTACAGACTACTGTTCACCGGTGGATGTGAACTACAGACTACTATTCACCGGGGGATGTGAACTACAGACTACTGTTCACTGGTGGATGTGAACTACAGACTACTATTCACCGGGGGATGTGAACTACAGACTACTGTTCACTGGTGGATGTGAACTACAGACTACTATTCACCGGGGGATGTGAACTACAGACTACTATTCACCGGGGGATGTGAACTACAGACTACTATTCACCGGGGGATGTGAACTACAGACTACTATTCACCGGGGGATGTGAACTACAGACTACTATTCACCGGGGGATGTGAACTACAGACTACTATTCACCGGGGGATGTGAACTACAGACTACTGTTCACTGGTGGATGTGAACTACAGACTACTGTTCACCGGTGGATGTGAACTACAGACTACTATTCACCGGGGGATGTGAACTACAGACTACTATTCACCGGGGGATGTGAACTACAGACTACTATTCACCGGGGGATGTGAACTACAGACTACTATTCACCGGGGGATGTGAACTACAGACTACTGTTCACCGGTGGATGTGAACTACAGACTACTATTCACCGGGGGATGTGAACTACAGACTACTATTCACCGGGGGATGTGAACTACAGACTACTATTCACCGGGGGATGTGAACTACAGACTACTGTTCACCGGTGGATGTGAACTACAGACTACTATTCACCGGGGGATGTGAACTACAGACTACTATTCACCGGGGGATGTGAACTACAGACTACGTACTAAACTATCAACTGTCAAACAGAGGTTTAAAACTCGAACATCAGAACCTATACATTATAAAATTCCCAACAGAGTTTTTAAACCAAAAACACAGAACCACAATAGAGGTTTAAAAACAAAACAGCAGAATCCCAGTAAAGTTTTACAGACTTGAACATTACTTTAAAAAAAACTTCCCTCCCTCGGGTCAGAAACATGTCTGGCTGCCACAACCACCCCCGAGAGCTCGAGCCACCAGCCACCTATTCGTCGGATTGAGGCACAAAGTCCTCATTTGCGGGTTCAGTACCTACATCAGGGAGTTCACCTATGAGTCTAAAACTCAGTAATAACATATATAAATGCAGTGATGCATAAGCTATGCATGAACTTTCAGAATACGGTGACAGAACAGTACATTACGTTTCAGTGGCAGAGGGGTATAAGTGGGGCTTATAAGGGAACTGGCAAGTGCACGACAGGCACAAACAGATATACAGAAACAGAAGAGTAGGCCAGTCCCCGTCCCGCACTTAACCAATACATTTCAGTCAGATTTTATCTTGCTTAGCTTCAAACCGTGTACAGAAAACGGTTTTGCATGAACTTTCGGGAAAATCATGTATGCATGGACATTCACTGTGCTTACAATTAAAACAGCAGACAACAGAAACAACACAACAAAACCTAAAGGAAGAACAGGTTACTCGGAATATAACTTCAACTTATCTACCCGAAACCTCCCGACAGTAGTAAAATCCTAGAGTCTCCGTGATGTAGGGCCTTAAGGGCCAACCTACGGGTATGAACCTACCTGTTATCTAAAAAGTAGCAAGTCTTGCTCGTGAAACCACGGTGATGCACTAACCTATGACATGCATGAAAAACAAAATTAACAAGCTACAAATGCTAACTAATAACTTAGTGAAATATGCTTCAAGCTCCATTCAAAAACTTTTAGAAAACAAACCAACATGTTTTCATACAGTAACAGAGAGTTTTCTCCAAAACATCTTAACCCTACTTCAGCAAAACTCTCATTTTAACTCGTCCAAACTCGTTAACTTTAGCAGATGATTACCTTCACTGGAGAAAACAGGAGAATGGAAGTCTTTTGGACAGGTTGCAGTCACCTAGAGGAGAGAAAACAGAGAGCAGTGGAAAGGAGCAGATGAGAAATGAGGGTTTCACGTAGGAGGAAAGAGAAGAAGAACATGGCTTCTTCAATAAGTTGCCAAGTGTCAAGCACTCATTAGTTCCCTCCCACCTACCTTATTTGTTTTCCTAATTTGCCCTTCCATTGGTTTCCAACTAATTTTTTAATTAGTTAATCAATTCGGTTTTTCCATTAAACACTCCGATAAACTCATTAAAATATTCATTGTATTAATGTAATCATTTATCCCGCTAAATGAATTATGGGAATATTTACATGGCAAAAATATTGGGTGTTACAAAAACCAACTAGTTTCTTGTTTTCATTAAATTCCACTCCAAGCATCCAAAGTAACACTTCATTTTACTTTTTATTTGTTGACTTTACTATTCACCTTTTCTTTCTTTCTCACCAAGGTAGAAAAGTCATGCTTCTCTCTCTCTTTTGTTTCATTCCACCAACGCCACAATACCCACTTTTGTACTTTGACTTTTCAAATTTCACTTTAACCATTTTTCTTTCCATTAACATCTTTCCATTAACAAATGCTAATATAATATAACTCAATAAACACACACACAATAAATCGCACAATGACTTTCAGTTGTTACAAAATTCCCTACTTTTCAGTTTTGACTTTTCAACCTAAATTAACATCATTTTCTATTGGAAAATTGATAATTTAAACATCAATTATTAGGCACTTACAACAAATTGCACGGGAAAATTTTTGGGTGTTACAATTATAGTCATTCGAGGTGAACAAACCAAACTCTATAAAGTATTCCTTATACTATATCTAATGCGATAAAAATTGTTCTTTATTTATGTAAATGCAAATATATTACAAATATGTTGGCATTAACTTTTTAGCAAATAAAAATTTATGGAAATAATATTTTATTCCATTGATTTCAAAGTTGATAGTTTGTTTCTTGGAAATAAAGAAATAATCTATTCAAATGGAATGCTAATTTGAAAAATATTTGATGGATTATATCAAGCCTTGAGATCACATTAATTATGGAATACTTTCCTAAGTCTTCGGGATCCATATCCAAGTAGTTGGCAGTACTTTCCTAAAATATCACACGAGGTGTCTCTCAACCTATTTAGTGAGATTTGGTTTCCTTATTCTTCGCGACTTTAAATTTTGGTTTGGTATTTGAATTAAACCTCAGATAAGGCAGTTACCAATTATATTTAAGTTTTCGTTCCTAAGAAAGCACACACATATTTTTATTATTCTCTGAAGGAGATTTCTTGATTGGCAAACCATCGCTGTTCTTTCTCTCCCTTACGTTTCTGCGTATGGGTTTCTAATTAATCATTCATTTTTGAATGATTATTTTACACTCTGTTAATGCTTTGAAATTCATCGATTATTCAAATGTGTTGATTTATTGCGTCCGAAAACAACGACTTGGTGTTACAGACGGTGTCATAGGAAACAATCTTCTTTATTCTTCATTGAAGCTCAGTCTCAGGAGAAGGCTGCATTGGAACTTGGGAGGAGTTCTGTTTATCGACAAGGGGAGCTTGTCATTCTGATCGTGGGCAAGGGGTTCTTGCCATACACGGATTCCTGGAGGAGTCATCAACAACAAGGGGATCTTGTTGCATTTAGATCTCGAGAGGGATCGATCTCAAGTCGAGGAGAGCTCGCAAAAATAGTTTCATTTGGAAGTTAGGAAGTGGCGGCGGCAAAGATAAGAGGGAGTCTTTATTTGTTTAAATCTGTTTGTCTTGTAACTTTATAAACTTGTGAAATGTTTTTATAACTGGGCGTGGCCTTGCAGACGTAGGAAAATTGCCGAACTGTGTTACCAACTTCCTGTCTCTTTACTTTCCATATTTTTGTAATTGTCCATTATTGCATTAATTATCGATGTCACACAAAACACTCTGTGTGACATCATGTAACTAATATTGATCTTTCAATTTACAATTCATATGAGTCAGAATATGTGAGCATGGATTCAACGTGCTCTGTCAACTGGCTTTTTAATCTTGATAGTGCATAAGGTCCTCACCTGTACTTATGTCACCTACATCACGAGGTTCATCTAATGAGCCTAAAGCTCAGCAAGTAATGTATAATATAAATGCTCATGCAATTTCATTTATGTCTTTTCCTTTTGATTAACATTGGGACACGACACCACAGTTACATTAGAGCCATCAAACCCACCAGGAAAACCTTAGGTTCATCAAACCCATCAGGTCTACTTTAGGGTCATCAAACCCGCCAAAGCTATATTAGGGCCATCAAACCCACCAAGACTACCTTATGGTCATCAAACCTGTAACACACAGATTTTTCTGTATCATGTAATTGTCCCTAAAATTCTCTGTACAAAGATATTTGCTATAATTACTATTCATCTTTTCATGGAATTAGGATGCCATAGTTTAAGAGGAAACTGGGTAGGACGATAAAAGAGGGAGTTAAAATGTACGGGATTTTAAGCGGTAATTTGAATCAAATCACGAAACTTCTTCAAGCAGCTAACCCTATATTTATAACCAAACTCTCTCTCTCTCTCTCTCTCTCTCTCTCTCTCCTCTCTCTCTCTCTCTCTCCTCTCTCTCTCTCCTCTCTCTCTCTCCTCTCTCTCTCTCTCTCTCTCTCCTCTCTCTCTCTCCTCTCTCTCTCTCTCTCTCTCTCTCCTCTCTCTCTCTCCTCTCTCTCTCTCCTCTCTCTCTCTCTCTCTCTCTCTCTCCTCTCTCTCTCTCTCTCTCTCCTCTCTCTCTCTCCTCTCTCTCTCTCCTCTCTCTCTCTCCTCTCTCTCTCTCCTCTCTCTCTCTCTCCTCTCTCTCTCTCTCTCCTCTCTCTCTCTCTCTCTCTCCTCTCTCTCTCTCTCTCTCTCTCTCTCTCTCCTCTCTCTCTCTCTCCTCTCTCTCTCTCTCTCTCCTCTCTCTCTCTCTCCTCTCTCTCTCTCTCTCTCTCCTCTCTCTCTCTCTCCTCTCTCTCTCTCTCCTCTCTCTCTCTCTCTCTCTCCTCTCTCTCTCTCTCTCTCCTCTCTCTCTCTCTCCTCTCTCTCTCTCTCTCTCCTCTCTCTCTCTCTCTCTCTCTTTCACGTTGAAACCCCTCATCAGACAAACCCCTCCTCCCTCATTTCTTTCATTTTCTTCTTCTTCTACGCAAAGGAAACTGCAGCCTCCTCCTCCGATGATTTCTTTTCCATGCCAAGCTCTGTTCTTCCTCCTCCTTTGTATCATAAAGGTAAGTTTAGACTTTGCTTAGTGGTTTTCGTTAATTTAGGGCATTGGGTATTGATTTTTGATGGAAGGTTTTTATTAGGGTTGGGTTTTGATGTTAATGCATGGATGTTTATAATGTCATTTTAAGGATTTGAATAGATTGACGATAGAAAACTAAGCACGTTGGATGAAATTCAGAATTTCAAACTTGGAAATCATCGGCCAAAAACAGGGCATCCACGATATTTGGAATGCTGGCCCTAATTCTGATTTGATTTTTTTAACGGATGGTTTATGCTAAACTAGATATTATAAGGTTTCCCAAACATTTTGAATCGTAAAAAACGAATATAAATTGAATGAGTTACGACTGTTTGAAATTAGACCAAAATTGGTTGTGAAATCTAAATTTCTGGTTATGTTTATCGAAATTTCATAAATTGAATTAGTTATTGAAATGTGATGTATTAATGAGTTCAATACGCATGTTTAGGTTCTAAGCTCCAAGGGAAACATCAAGCTTGCTTAAATTTCTACGGACCAAAGGTAAGTTTATATTGCATGTGTTCGGCCTTTAAGGCTTACATCACAAATGTACAAGTATTTATACGCTTTATGGGGTATACTGATGGGTAGCTAGGATTATAGAATATGTTTTAGGTAAAGTGTTATGTTTACTAAACTGTCTTCATGAATTGTCTAAGTTTATGCTTCGAGAACATATCTATTGTTATGTTATGTTTATGCACATCGTATGTTCATGCATCACGTTTTCAAGAAATCATGCAAAAGTTTTACGCACATGTTTTATGTAAGCAAGATAAGTAAATGTTAAATGTAATCCACCGGTTACGAAGGTCAATCGACCAACACAAAGTGTGCTCGACCTTGAAAAGGATCAAGATGAATGCCAAAATTCTGGTAGGTATTTGGTCAATCGAACTATAGATGCAGTTGATCAGAGAAACACCAGAACCACGAACCAAGTGAGTTATCAAGGACAATTTTTGCAAAAAAAATTTCCTTTGCATCGATCATTCCTTCCAATCAATTTAAACCCCGAAAGTCATTATCATAGGACCTAGGTCACCCAATATAGCTTAAAAACATTAACAATTTCAAGTTTTTAAGTTCGACACAATGATTCCAATAATTTTTTTTGAAAATTAGGAGAAACGACTAAGAAATCTTATATCCTTGAAGACAATTGATGGAACACAATGATTTAGACTTGGGAAGCGCAAACATGACCCAAAAAGTCTTCCCCAACTCACCCTCCTCCTTTACCATCTTCTCTTCTCTTTCTCTCACTCTTTGTGATTGAAGTTAAGGAGAACATAATGAGATTAACACCAACTAAATTATTAGGCATGAAAATATGAGTATCAGATATAAGAATATGCATAAATTAAACAAGTACATACATATATCAGAGTTTAGAGTTTTACTCACTGAAATTCTTTAGAAATATATGTTGGTGAGAACATTTTTTTCATGAGAAATGAATATTTGGATAGTATTGGATTAGTGGTTTGAGTAGGATATGCATGGAAAAGAGGTAAAAAATTTATGGGTAATTATCGATTTGAACCCTATACTATACATATTTTTTTAATTCGCCCCATGTACTAAAAAAATCGACAAACCGAACCTGTACTTTAATTATGTTATCAGTTTTGACCTTCTATCAACAATTTTATTAAATTCTCATTTAAAAAATTACCAAACAATCTTGGATTCAATTGAAATTTTTACCACATGTTCATTACTTAATGAGAAGATAATCTAGAAATTTTCGTGATTTTTTAATATATGTACGATTTGTTGTAATTTTATTTTAGTATTTTATAAAAGTATTATAATAAATCATACAAATTTAATAAAACCACGAATACTTTTTTATTATCTACTCATGATAGGTTAAACATGTGGAAAAGTTTTAAATAAATCAAATATCGTTTGGTATTTGTTTAAAAATTAATTTATAAAGTAAAGAGGAAAGTGAGATTAATTTAAACAAATATCAAAAGATATTTGATTTATTTGAAAACTTTTCCACATGTTCAACCTATCATGGGTAGATAATAGAAAAATGTTTGTAATTTTCTAAAATTTGTATGATTGATTATAATATTTTTATAAAATACTAAAATAAAAATACAATAAATCGTACATGTGTTAAAAAATAACGCAAATTTTCATATTATCTTTTCATTAAATAGTGAACATGTGGTCAAATTTTGCAACTGAATCTAAGATTGTTTGGTAATTTTTTAAATGAGAGTTTAATAAAATTGTTGATAGAAAGTCAAAACTGATAACAGAATCAAAGTACATGGTTCGATTTGTCGATTTCTTTAGTACATGTGGCGAATTGAAAAAAAAATGTATAGTACAGGGTTCAAATCGATAATTACCCAAAATTTAAATTGTGACGACCCGAACCCGCCGGGCCGACACGAGACGTTGTCTTCACATTGAGTTTGAATTACACATTTGTGACGTGAAAATTTTCGACTTTTTAAAACTCTAAAAGAAAGCCTAGAGTCGTTTTCAAGCCTTTGAAGATAGTGTAAAATGTTCGTAAAAAAATATTGCTACCTTCCTTGGAATTGACTTCTACAAAAATCAGACGACATAAATCTGAAAGGTATAAAGTGGAAGAAATGACTTCTAATCAATTCGGAAGACTAAACCGAAGCATAAATTCGGAAGACATAACATCAGGAGGAATTGAATCTACTAAAAATCGAAAGACATTAAATCGGATAGACATAATTCGGAGACATAAATTCGGAATGAGTTGACTTCTACTAAAATCAAAAGACATAAAATCAGAATACATAAGTCGGAAGACTAAATCGAGGAATTGAATCGGAAGACATAAAATCGGAAGACATAAATTCGGAAGACATAAAATCGGAAGACATAAAATCGGAAGACATAAATTCGGAAGACATAAAATCGGAAGACATAAATTCGGAAGACATAAATTCGGAAGACATAAATTCGGAAGACATAAATTCGGAAGACATAAATTCGGAAGACATAAAATCGGAAGACATAAATTCGGAAGACATAAAATCGGAAGACATAAATTCGGAAGACATAAAATCGGAAGGAATTGACTTCTACTAAATTCGGAAGACATAAATTCGGAAGACATAAATTCGGAAGACATAAATTCGGAAGACATAAAATCGGAAGACATAAATTCGGAAGACATAAAATCGGAAGACATAAATTCGGAAGACATAAATTCGGAAGACATAAATTCGGAAGACATAAAATCGGAAGACATAAAATCGGAAGACATAAAATCGGAAGACATAAATTCGGAAGACATAAATTCGGAAGACATAAAATCGGAAGACATAAAATCGGAAGACATAAATTCGGAAGACATAAAATCGGAAGACATAAAATCGGAAGACATAAAATCGGAAGACATAAATTCGGAAGACATAAAATCGGAAGACATAAAATCGGAAGACATAAATTCGGAAGACATAAATTCGGAAGACATAAATTCGGAAGACATAAAATCGGAAGACATAAATTCGGAAGACATAAATTCGGAAGACATAAAATCGGAAGACATAAAATCGGAAGACATAAAATCGGAAGACATAAATTCGGAAGACATAAATTCGGAAGACATAAAATCGGAAGACATAAAATCGGAAGACATAAATTCGGAAGACATAAAATCGGAAGACATAAAATCGGAAGACATAAAATCGGAAGACATAAAATCGGAAGACATAAAATCGGAAGACATAAATTCGGAAGACATAAATTCGGAAGACATAAATTCGGAAGACATAAAATCGGAAGACATAAATTCGGAAGACATAAATTCGGAAGACATAAAATCGGAAGACATAAATTCGGAAGACATAAAATCGGAAGACATAAAATCGGAAGACATAAAATCGGAAGACATAAAATCGGAAGACATAAATTCGGAAGACATAAAATCGGAAGACATAAATTCGGAAGACATAAATTCGGAAGACATAAAATCGGAAGACATAAATTCGGAAGACATAAATTCGGAAGACATAAATTCGGAAGACATAAATTCGGAAGACATAAATTCGGAAGACATAAATTCGGAAGACATAAATTCGGAAGACATAAAATCGGAAGACATAAATTCGGAAGACATAAAATCGGAAGACATAAAATCGGAAGACATAAAATCGGAAGACATAAAATCGGAAGACATAAATTCGGAAGACATAAATTCGGAAGACATAAAATCGGAAGACATAAATTCGGAAGACATAAATTCGGAAGACATAAATTCGGAAGACATAAATTCGGAAGACATAAATTCGGAAGACATAAATTCGGAAGACATAAATTCGGAAGACATAAATTCGGAAGACATAAATTCGGAAGACATAAAATCGGAAGACATAAAATCGGAAGACATAAAATCGGAAGACATAAAATCGGAAGACATAAAATCGGAAGACATAAATTCGGAAGACATAAAATCGGAAGACATAAATTCGGAAGACATAAATTCGGAAGACATAAAATCGGAAGACATAAATTCGGAAGACATAAAATCGGAAGACATAAATTCGGAAGACATAAAATCGGAAGACATAAAATCGGAAGACATAAAATCGGAAGACATAAATTCGGAAGACATAAATTCGGAAGACATAAATTCGGAAGACATAAAATCGGAAGACATAAAATCGGAAGACATAAAATCGGAAGACATAAATTCGGAAGACATAAATTCGGAAGACATAAAATCGGAAGACATAAAATCGGAAGACATAAATTCGGAAGACATAAATTCGGAAGACATAAAATCGGAAGACATAAATTCGGAAGACATAAAATCGGAAGACATAAATTCGGAAGACATAAATTCGGAAGACATAAAATCGGAAGACATAAATTCGGAAGACATAAAATCGGAAGACATAAAATCGGATGTTGATCCATCAAAACCTAACGCCCAAACAGTTCAGTATGTTTTCAAAAAGGAATTTTCAAAAAAAAAGTTTTAAACACAACACTTAAACTATACATCAAAATAAACCCCAAAAATATACAACATGACTTAAAACCGTGAGACGTCTACCCACAGTCAAAAAATCGTCTTTCTCTGACTGAGCACCAACCCGCAAGCTCATCCCACCAACCTCCTACACATCGACTGGCTCGGAGTCCTCATCAGCACGATCCGTACCCTCATCAGGAGTTTCAACTATGAGACTCAGGGCTCAGTAAGATCATAAAGCGGGCGATGCACGTGGCTATGGAGAACGTTTGAAATATATGAAATTACTTTACATTACATTCAAGGCAAATGTTGGTATAAGTGGGGCTTATAGAGGAGCTAGCGCACATACATACGTGACATAACATGACATAACATGGGTTAACATGACATAACATGGGTTAGTAGTTTTGTCGGGTCCCAAGGAGGGATAAAAGACATATTGTCCTTGGCGAGGACGGTTTTACATAGTCCCAGGGAAGGACAAGAACATATGTCACTCCCCGTCCCACACTTAATCATACTTTACATTCATATTTTATCTTTCTTAACTTCAAATCACGTGCATAAAATATTTGCATGACTTTCCAGAAAACGTGTATGCATGAACATATAATGTGCGTAAACGTAACATAATAAGGGACAAGTCAAAGCATAAATGAACAAGGGGTCATCGAAACTATACACAAAGCATTACACTTAACTTAAGACGTAATCTACAACCTAACTACCTAACGACAACCCGACAACATAAAAACCTAGTACCTCCGTGATGTAGGGCCTTAAGGGCCAACCTATACGTAAGAACTTACCTGGCATCCGTAGAGTTTACGAGTCTTGAACGTGTTGCCTCGGTGAGTCTCGAATCTTAATCGAAGAAAATGGAAGAAACAGAGGAGAGAAGAGATTTCTTGGCTTGTGAAGGAAAAGAGAAGAATGAGTGAAAGGGGAGGGTTTCACGTGGAAGAGAAGAGAAAAGAGGAAGAGAGAGAGAGAGAGAGTTTTGGTTTCTTCAACAAGCATGGACAAGTGTCATGCATTCATTGGCTCCCTCCCAACTACCTTAATTGTCTTCCTAATTTGCCCTTCCATTGGTTTATAACTAATCCGCTATTTAGCTCGCCGATTTGGTTTCTTTGAAATCATCTTTTTCCACTAAACGTCCCAACAAATTTAAATAAAATATTTATTATATTAGTTTCAAATTAATCTCGTTCGATAATTCTAGGGATAATTTCATGGCAAAAAATGTCAGGTGTTACATCCCACCCACCTTAATAGAATTTTGCCTCTAAAATTTACTTAAACAAATAGTTCCGGATATTGGTCCCTAACGTCCCATCGTCTTTCCCAAGTTGCTTCCTCCACGTTATGATTGCGCCATAGAACCTTCACCAATGGGATCACCCTGTTTCACAATACTTTGATTAAAAAGTCTAAAATCTTTACGGGTCTTTCTTCATACGTCAGCGTCGGCTGGATATCTATGTTCACCGGTTCCTTGATCTGAGTAGGATCTCACACACATTTTCTCAGCATCGAAACGTGAAAAATGTTGTGAACTCCGTACATAGACTCTAGCAGCTGTAGTCTGTAAGCCGTGCTTCCTACTTTCTTCAAGATGGGAGATGGCCCAACGAACCTTGAACTGAGCTTCCCTTTCTTACTAAACCTCATCACGCCCTTGAAAGGCGACACCTTCACGAATTCTTTATCGCCTTCAGCGAACTCCAAGTCCCACCTCCTCTGGTTCGCGTAACTTTTCTGACAACTCTGAGCAATTTGAATTCTTTGTTTGATAATAGCCACCTTCTCAGATATGTGCTGTAATAACTCAGGACCGACAAGCCTGGCTTCTCCAACTTCATCCCAGCACAAAGAAGACCTGCACCTTTTGCCGTAAAGAGCCTTATACGGATCCATACCGATCGTAGCTTGGTAGCTGTTGTTATAAGAGAATTCCACTAATGGCAAAAACTTGCTCCAATAAGCTTGAAATTCCAACACGCATAACCTCAACATATCTTCCAATATTTGAATTGTTCTCTCCGATTGTCCGTCTGTTTGTGGATGAAATGTTGTGCTGAAATTTAACTTAGTACCCAAGGAGCTCTGCAAGCTCTTCCAAAATCTTGAAGTGAATCTGGGGTCCCAATAAGAAATGATTTACATCGGTATTCCATGCAGCTTAATAATATCGCCAATATACAACTTTGCATACTGATCCATAGAGAATGTCGTCTTCACAGGTAGAAAATGGACCGACTTCGTTAGTCTGTCCACAATGACCCATATGCTATTATGGCCTCTAGCCGTCCTCGGGAGAGGCTGAAGCGTTCCACCCGGTCGTTGATGTTCAGCCTTCACTTGCTGACATACCATACAAGACTCCACATATTTGTCAACCTCATTCTTCATATTTGGCCACCAGAAGTGTAGTTTCAAATCTCGATACATCTTCGTGCTTCCCGGATGTATTGAGAAAGAAGACTAGTGGGCTTCCGATAAAATGTTCTTTTGTAGCTCCTCATCTCTCGAAACGTACCACTGGTCCTTGAACTTCAAAATACCATCTCCCGAATGACTGAACTCGGAAGAAGCTTTAGGCAACTTGCTCATTATATCGGCCATTTCCTTCGAATCGATCTTCTGGGCTTCCTTAGTTCGGTCCAGAATATTTGGCCATATTGTCAGTTTCGCCAGTACGGTTGATAACTCAGAAACTATCTCCAAATCGAACTTCTGAATTTCTATCCTCAGAAGCATTGATATGGCCGACATCGTTGGTTGCATAGTAGCCGGCATCCTGCTTAATGCATCGGCTACCACGTTAGCTTTCCCTGAGTGGTATTTAATCATAATATCATAATCCTTCACGAATTCTAACCACCGCCTCTGCCTCATATTTAATTCCTTCTGAGTAAAGATGTACCTCAGGCTTTTATGATCCGAATACACTTCACATGGTTGTCCATATAAATGGTGTCTCCATACCTTCAGTGCAAAAACAACTACCGCTAACTCCAGATCGTGAGTAGGGTAGTTTTGCTCATAACTCTTTAATTGTCTGGACGCGTATGCCACCACTTTTCCCTCCAGCGTTAACACGCTTCCCAAACCAATCTTCGACGCATCGCAATATACACTGAATTTACCGTCTTTGACCGGCCATACCAACAAAGGAGCAGTGGTTAATTTCTGTTTGAGTGTTTGAAAACTCTCTTCGCAAGCTTCAGACCACTTGTACTTGATATCCTTCCTTGTTAAGCTGGTCATAGGCTTTGCTATCACAGAAAATCCCTTGATAAACTTCTTGTAATAACCAACTAGCCCGATAAAACTCCTTACCTCGCTGGCATTCTTCGGTCTCGGCCATTCTTTCATAGCCTGAATCTTGGCCGAATCCACGGACACTTCTTCTGCAAACACCACGTGGCCTAGAAAATTAATCCTGCTCAACCAGAATTCACACTTCAATAGTTTGGTGTACAATTGGTGTTGTTTCAAGGTTGATAGCACAGTCCCAAGGTGCTCTTCATGCTCTTCTTTAGTACGAGAATAAACCAGGATATCGTCGATGAAGACGATCACAAATTTGTCAAGAACATCCTGGAATATCCTATTCATCATGTCCATAAATGCCGTCGGGGCATTAGTTAACCCAAACGACATCACTACGTAGTGTCCGTATCGGGTCCTGAATGCGGTCTTTGGAATATCACTGACCTTGACCTTCAATTGGTGATAACCGGAGCACAAGTCAATCTTTGAAAATACCCGAGCCCCTTGTAACTGATCAAATAAATCGTCGATCCTCGTAACAGGTACTTATTCTTGATAGTTAACTTGTTCAGCTCCCGGTAATCAATACACATGCGTAGGGACTCATCCTTCTTCTTAACAAACAAGACGGCAGCGCCCCACGGAGAGAAACTAGGGCATACGAAGCCCTTGTCCACCAATTCCTTTACCTGAGCCTTCAACTCCCTCAGCTCTATTGGTGCCATACGGTACGGGTTCTTTGATACCGGTTCAGCACCAAGACATACTTCAATTTCGAACTCAATCTTACGATCCGGTGGCAACCACGGTAAGTCGTCTAAGAAAACCTCTAAGAAGTTCTGAACTACCGGAATATCTTGAAGTTCCACCTTACCTTGCCCTCGAGCATCTACCACGGAGGCTAGAAATCTGGCACATCCTGACCTCATCAGCCGTCGGGCTTCCAAGGAGGATACAACAGGCATATTGTGTTCCTTTGGTATAGCCTGATAGGAGAATTCTTCCTCGTTCGGGAGCTTAAAAAACACAAGCCCGGACCTGCAGTTGATGGTGGCATGATGTCTAAACAACCAGTCCAATCCCAGAATTACATCGTATCCTTTCATACCGATGACGTTAAGATTGGCATACAATTTCTGGTCCCCTACCGACACTATATCGCCCCGTACTACTTGCTCGAAGTGCATAAACTCTCCTGATGGTAGCATAACACTGTAGGGTTGATCTGACGGCACAAAACACAATTTCTACCTAACCACGAAGTCCATCGCCACAAACGAGTGTGGCCCCCGTGTCCAACAACGTGTAAGAAGGTGAATTACAGATCGAAATTGTACTTGTAATAGCTGCATGCTGTACTTCGTCGTCATCCTCGATCATTACAAAAGCCCTTGGGGTAGCACAATTCGGCCTCCTATCCGGTATTGGGCAATCCCGGATGTGATGGCCCTCCTTGTCGCACCTAAAGCATCGGCCGGTAAGTAGCTTCTATTCACACGTGGGGCTTCTCTGAGGATGTGGGCGTACAGGAAGCTGATGAGCTCCCAGTAGTCTTTTCCCTCTGTCCTAATTGGCAGCTGTTTCATTGGGCCTCTTCACGTCCCTGTTCAGTTGCTGCTGTGGTTGCCAACCATGACCTTGCTGTTGATGTTGTTGAGGAACATCCCGAATGACCCTTTTTGATGAATCCCTCTGTCTCTGGAACTTCATCTCTAAGGCTTCCAACTGAAAAGCTTTGGCCACCACTTTTGTATACGGTGCCTCGTCAAATCCCCCGGTCGTGATCTCCCGTAAAAGGTCCATCTTTAGACCCTAGACGAACTGGTGTACCTTGTTTTCGTCGGTGTCTACCAAATGTGTTGCATAGCGGGATAATCAAACTTCTGAACATACTCGACCACTGATCCATATTGCCGTAGTCTAGAGAATTCGATCATCTTTTCCTTCCTCACACTGCGGTCGAAATACTTCTCGTAGAAAATCCTCTTAAATCCGCTCCAATCTATTGCCACGGTAGTCGACTGTATGATGTCCCACCAAAAGCCCGCGTCTTTGGTGAGGTGGAATACCGTAGACGTAAGTTTCCTGTTCTCCTCTACTTCCGCGTATCTAAACATATGCTCTATCATCCATATCCACTCCTCGGCGTGAGTAGGGTTCGTCAACTGCCCGTCGAATGTTGGCGGTTGTAGCCTCCAGAATTTGTCTCCACTGGTGTCACGTGGAGCATTCGCATGATTGTTATTCCCATTATCCTCCCTCGCCATCATGCGTTCCATCATGCGAGATTGAACGCCGACCAACTCGGTTAGATGGTCGAGGGCGTCGTCCCTGTCGTTTGGCTCACCTTGGTGTCCTCTCACCATTTCTACGAAAATCCTATACGTAATAATAAACTCAATTTAATAAACTTAAACTTATACGGAAACTTAAACACTTACAGTTGATGGAGCGATCTCACGTAGTGGATTGCGCAGTCAGACAGTCTACAAAACCGATTTTAAAACCCGGGAGCTCTGATACCATAACTGTGACGACCCGAACCCGCCGGGTCGACACCGGACGTTGAGTTTGACTTACACATTTTGGACATGAAAATTTTTGACTTTTTAGAACTCTAAAAGAAAGCCTAGAGTCGTTTTCAAGCCTTTGAAGATAGTGTGAAATGTTCGTAAAAAAATATTGCTACCTTCCCTGGAATTAACTTCTACAAAAATCAGACGACATAAATCGGAAGGCATAAAATTGGAAGAAATTGACTTCTACTAAATTCGGAAGACATAAAATCGGAACACATAAATTCGAAAGACATAAAATCGGGAGGAATTGACTTCTACTAAAATCGGAAGACATAAAATCGGAAGACATAAATTCGAAAGACATAAAATCGGGAGGAATTGACTTCTACTAAAATTGGAAGACATAAATTCGGAAGACATAAAATCGGAAGGAATTGACTTCTACTAAAATTGGAAGACATAAATTCGGAAGACATAAAATCGGAAGGAATTGACTTCTACTAAAATCGGAAGATATAAAATCGGAAGGAATTGACTTCTACTAAAATCGGAAGACATAAAATCGGAAGACATAAAATCGGAAGACATAAAATCGGAAGGAATTGACTTCTACTAAAATCGGAAGACATAAAATCGGAAGGAATTGACTTCTACTAAAATCGGAAGACATAAAATCGGAAGGAATTGACTTCTACTAAAATCGGAAGACATAAAATCGGAAGGAATTGACTTCTACTAAAATCGGAAGACATAAAATCGGAAGGAATTGACTTCTACTAAAATCGGAAGACATAAAATCGGAAGGAATTGACTTCTACTAAAATCGGAAGACATAAAATCGGAAGGAATTGACTTCTACTAAAATTGGAAGAAATTGACTTCTACTAAAATCGGAAGACATAAAATCGGAAGGAATTGACTTCTACTAAAATCGGAAGACATAAAATCGGAAGACATAAAATCGGAAGACATAAAATCGGAAGGAATTGACTTCTACTAAAATCGGAAGACATAAAATCGGAAGACATAAAATCGGAAGACATAAAATCGGAAGGAATTGACTTCTACTAAAATCGGAAGACATAAAATCGGAAGACATAAAATCGGAAGACATAAAATCGGAAGACATAAAATCGGAAGGAATTGACTTCTACTAAAATCGGAAGACATAAAATCGGAAGACATAAAATCGGAAGACATAAAATCGGAAGACATAAAATCGGAAGGAATTGACTTCTACTAAAATCGGAAGACATAAAATCGGAAGACATAAAATCGGAAGACATAAAATCGGAAGGAATTGACTTCTACTAAAATCGGAAGACATAAAATCGGAAGGAATTGACTTCTACTAAAATCGGAAGACATAAAATCGGAAGACATAAAATCGGAAGGAATTGACTTCTACTAAAATCGGAAGACATAAAATCGGAAGACATAAAATCGGAAGACATAAAATCGGAAGGAATTGACTTCTACTAAAATCGGAAGACATAAAATCGGAAGGAATTGACTTCTACTAAAATTGGAAGACATAAAATCGGAAGACATAAAATCGGAAGACATAAAATCGGAAGGAATTGACTTCTACTAAAATCGGAAGACATAAAATCGGAAGACATAAAATCGGAAGGAATTGACTTCTACTAAAATCGGAAGACATAAAATCGGAAGGAATTGACTTCTACTAAAATTGGAAGACATAAAATCGGAAGACATAAAATCGGAAGGAATTGACTTCTACTAAAATCGGAAGACATAAAATCGGAAGACATAAAATCGGAAGACATAAAATCGGAAGGAATTGACTTCTACTAAAATCGGAAGACATAAAATCGGAAGACATAAAATCGGAAGGAATTGACTTCTACTAAAATCGGAAGACATAAAATCGGAAGGAATTGACTTCTACTAAAATCGGAAGACATAAAATCGGAAGACATAAAATCGGAAGACATAAAATCGGAAGGAATTGACTTCTACTAAAATCGGAAGACATAAAATCGGAAGGAATTGACTTCTACTAAAATCGGAAGACATAAAATCGGAAGGAATTGACTTCTACTAAAATCGGAAGACATAAAATCGGAAGGAATTGACTTCTACTAAAATCGGAAGACATAAAATCGGAAGGAATTGACTTCTACTAAAATCGGAAGACATAAAATCGGAAGGAATTGACTTCTACTAAAATCGGAAGACATAAAATCGGAAGACATAAAATCGGAAGGAATTGACTTCTACTAAAATCGGAAGACATAAAATCGGAAGGAATTGACTTCTACTAAAATCGGAAGACATAAAATCGGAAGGAATTGACTTCTACTAAAATCGGAAGACATAAAATCGGAAGGAATTGACTTCTACTAAAATCGGAAGACATAAAATCGGAAGACATAAAATCGGAAGGAATTGACTTCTACTAAAATCGGAAGACATAAAATCGGAAGGAATTGACTTCTACTAAAATCGGAAGACATAAAATCGGAAGACATAAAATCGGAAGGAATTGACTTCTACTAAAATCGGAAGACATAAAATCGGAAGACATAAAATCGGAAGACATAAAATCGGAAGGAATTGACTTCTACTAAAATCGGAAGACATAAAATCGGAAGACATAAAATCGGAAGGAATTGACTTCTACTAAAATCGGAAGACATAAAATCGGAAGGAATTGACTTCTACTAAAATCGGAAGACATAAAATCGGAAGGAATTGACTTCTACTAAAATCGGAAGACATAAAATCGGAAGGAATTGACTTCTACTAAAATCGGAAGACATAAAATCGGAAGGAATTGACTTCTACTAAAATCGGAAGACATAAAATCGGAAGGAATTGACTTCTACTAAAATCGGAAGACATAAAATCGGAAGACATAAAATCGGAAGGAATTGACTTCTACTAAAATCGGAAGACATAAAATCGGAAGACATAAAATCGGAAGGAATTGACTTCTACTAAAATCGGAAGACATAAAATCGGAAGACATAAAATCGGAAGACATAAAATCGGAAGGAATTGACTTCTACTAAAATCGGAAGACATAAAATCGGAAGGAATTGACTTCTACTAAAATCGGAAGACATAAAATCGGAAGACATAAAATCGGAAGGAATTGACTTCTACTAAAATCGGAAGACATAAAATCGGAAGGAATTGACTTCTACTAAAATCGGAAGACATAAAATCGGAAGGAATTGACTTCTACTAAAATCGGAAGACATAAAATCGGAAGGAATTGACTTCTACTAAAATCGGAAGACATAAAATCGGAAGACATAAAATCGGAAGGAATTGACTTCTACTAAAATCGGAAGACATAAAATCGGAAGGAATTGACTTCTACTAAAATCGGAAGACATAAAATCGGAAGACATAAAATCGGAAGGAATTGACTTCTACTAAAATCGGAAGACATAAAATCGGAAGGAATTGACTTCTACTAAAATCGGAAGACATAAAATCGGAAGACATAAAATCGGAAGGAATTGACTTCTACTAAAATCGGAAGACATAAAATCGGAAGACATAAAATCGGAAGGAATTGACTTCTACTAAAATCGGAAGACATAAAATCGGAAGGAATTGACTTCTACTAAAATCGGAAGACATAAAATCGGAAGGAATTGACTTCTACTAAAATCGGAAGACATAAAATCGGAAGGAATTGACTTCTACTAAAATCGGAAGACATAAAATCGGAAGGAATTGACTTCTACTAAAATCGGAAGACATAAAATCGGAAGGAATTGACTTCTACTAAAATCGGAAGACATAAAATCGGAAGGAATTGACTTCTACTAAAATCGGAAGACATAAAATCGGAAGGAATTGACTTCTACTAAAATCGGAAGACATAAAATCGGAAGGAATTGACTTCTACTAAAATCGGAAGACATAAAATCGGAAGACATAAAATCGGAAGGAATTGACTTCTACTAAAATCGGAAGACATAAAATCGGAAGGAATTGACTTCTACTAAAATCGGAAGACATAAAATCGGAAGGAATTGACTTCTACTAAAATCGGAAGACATAAAATCGGAAGGAATTGACTTCTACTAAAATCGGAAGACATAAAATCGGAAGGAATTGACTTCTACTAAAATCGGAAGACATAAAATCGGAAGTCAGTCTCCGTCCTACACTTAACCGTACTTTACATTCACATTTTATCTTTCTTAACTTCAAATCACGTGCATAAAACATTTGCATGACTTTCCAAAAAACGTGCATGCACGAACATATAATGTGCGTAAACGTAACATAATAAGGGACAAGTCAAAGCATAAATGAACAACAGGTCATCAAAACTATACACAGAGCATTACACTTAACTTAAGACGTAATCTACGACCTAACTACCCAACGACAACCCGACAACATAAAAACCTAGTACCTCCGTGATGTAGGGCCTTAAGGGCCAACCTATACGTATGAACTTACATGGCGTCCGTAGAGTTTGTGAGCCTTGAACGTGTTGCCTCGGTGAGTCTCGAATCTTAATCGAAGAAAATGGAAGAAACGGAGGTGATGAGAGATTTCTTGGCTGGTGAAGGAAAAGAGAAGAAGGAGTGAAAGGGGAGGGTTTCACGTGGAAAAGAAGAGAAAAGAGGAAGAGAGAGAGAGAGAGAGTTTTGGCTTCTTCAACAAGCTTGGAGAAGTGTCATGCATTCATTGGCTCCCTCCCAACTACCTTAATTGTCTTCCTAATTTGTCATTCCATTGATTTCTAACTAATCTGCTATTTAGCTCGCCGATTTGGTTTCTCCGAAATCCTCTTTTTCCACTAAACGTCCCAACAAATTCTAATAAAATATTCATTATATTAGTTTCAAATTAATCTTATTCGATAATTCTAGGGATAATTACATGGCCAAAAATACCGGGTGTTACTTAAATACCACGTACAGAATTTTTAGTTTAATTCAATCCTACATAATCAATCTAAAATCAATTTTTGAAATGAATTTAGTAAATGAACTTTGGAATATGTTATAATATAGAAGGATAGAAAATTAACTTGTAATAAGATTAACCAAAAACGGGTAATAAATCATTTATTTCATACACCTAAATAGTACGGGTGGGCACGGTCTGGTCCAGTCCCACCTCGTAACCGGACCAGAACCGTGGCCCACGGTTCCACCAATTTGGAATCGGAACCAACACCAGAACCACACAACGGTTCTAGAGCCGGAACTGGACCGCAATTTACGGTTCGGTCCCAATTTAATCTCACCTGATAAAATAAAGTATTTTATAAAAACATATATATACCTTTTTTTTTTTAACTAATCCTAGTAATCATAATAAAATACATTATTTTATAAAAAAAAAAAGTAAATATACCTGTTTGTTTTTTTTAAAACAAACCTAGTAAACGTAATAATATATATTATTTTATCAGAAAAACCATATATATGCCTATTGTTTTTTTTTTAAAAAAAACCTATGTGGGCCATGGTCAAATTCTCCTATGGTTCAGTCGGTTTTTCACCTCCGAGACTGCGAATCGGATTGTGGCCCGCAATTCTGGAGGACATAGGACCGTTCACGGTCCTTATATATAGGGGAACTTGACAGAACCGGGACCGCAAACCACGGTTCTAGTCTGGTCCTAGGTTCCGGTCCGTTTCTGTCCACCCCTATATGTAGGTGAATTTCCTTTGTAATACATCGAAAAATGGATGGTAGAAATTCATAAAAGAATAGCAGCATTAACAATAGATGAAGTAACGAGATATTAGAAACGACAGATCATTAAGGAATTGAAATGAAAAGAAAGATGCTTAATAATAAATACTTAAAAAATCATATTTCATGCATAACATGAGGAAGAAGGTAAATGCATATTATTTACATGTACATATCACAAATTAATAAATTAAAAATAGAAGCCATAACAATGAATTGGAAACTACAAGAAAGTTGCTTAATAAAGTCAAAATAATTAATTCATGCAAATAATGAATTAAGAATAGTTGAGATAATTGGGAGATTGTAGAAAAATGTTAATGTATGGCAACGAGGTATACTACATACTTGAATGCCAATTTTAATAATTATGTAAATCCATAATTATCATCAGATTGAAATCATTCATGTATTCAAATATCTTGGTGTTAAGGTAAATGAGATTGTCAAGGGATTTAGGCATATATAATGACTCTGATTTCAACCACGAACCAACAACTGTGATCTCATCTTTAGCTTCTCTTAAAACGCCATCTTCTAAATTCAACGTGATAATATTATATGCTAAGTCTAGGATCAGAAAGTGAATCGAGCATCTTTTCATCCAACATCCATGTCAATTTTGCCAAAAAATTCCTTCCCACTACTTGGACATCCCAAGGTTATTCTAGTAGTTTAAAAAACTTACTACAAGTTATATTAGAATTCAGTTTAGGCAGATTATATTATCAACAACTATAATAATGAGACACTTATAAGATATGGAGTTCAAAAATAATGTCCAATACACAAGATAAAACATAAAATAGATTCTTAATCAAATTAAAAAACGTCAAAAATTATAATAACATGTGTAAGTCAATCTCAACAAATCAAATCATGGTTCTTTCCTTCTCGTAATTTCTATCTATCAATAAATTTTATTTTTATACAAAAAAAAAATATTTAGTTTTGCAACGAATTGACCCATGTCCAGTTACATCCTACAATCTTTATTGAAAAAACACTTTCCAAATTATACATCCAGCATAGCAAATATAGATAAGAGATCAGCTAAGCACTAAAAGATTGATGAACAAAAAGATAAAGAAAGTACAGAAACAAAATAAGAGAAACAACCAAACACTACAGTACAGATGCTCAAAGAAGTAAGATAAAAAGCAGGTTGAGATAGAAATCAAAAAGATCTTTGGCTTAGTTACAGATCTGAGAAGTCGATTACCAGCAATAAGAACAATAACACATTCTATCTTTTACGATGATCATCTTTTCCATTCCAGATCAGAAGAAACCTTGATTCTTTTCTCTTCTTTGCGAGAGAAACAAACAAAACTAGAATCGCCTAACAAAAACAACACATTCTTTTCGAATCAATTAAAGAGAACAAAGTGACATCCACAAAACACCGAGAACAGGTCTCCAAATTTATAACATGCTTAATCATAGAGATGATAACAATGGTTTTAAAATAAAAACACCCTAAATAAAAAAAGGGATTTAAACATCAGTCTTCTTTAGAAAACTAGTCCTTCAATCATGGTTATTAAAAAGTGATCACTTAAAAACATCACAAAATGAAATAAATATATAACAATGGGCAATCAATGTCAGAACCATTGATGTCTATGAGTATTAAAACGAGACATTCCTAAAAATAGTCCAAATGTAAATCTTCAAAATATCAAAAAGAGAAGGTACCTTTATAGTTGTTTTTCAAGAGATGTTATAACGACCCATTTTTCCAGTAACATATTGTCCACTCTAGGGATTGGGCCGTATTCCAACATCCTTCCCTCACGGATTTGTTTGGCAAAGTCTTCCCAGTCGGTCACCCAATATAGTACTGCTCTCACCAGTGCACTTTTAACTTACGAGTTTTTATGGGATCCGTTGCCAATTGTGCTCCAAAACGCATCTTACTATCTTAGGAGGGTTTTCTTACATATGTTTCATTTCCATATACCTCTCAAGCAATGTGAGATTGTGACGACCCCCTTTTTACGACTCAAGATTTGCCTACACTCGAGTCTGGGATTTGCCTACACTCAGCTTAGGTCTTGAGGTTTGCCCCGCAACCTGAAATTTGTCCCGCAATCGTGCTCATACGTACACATTCAGGTCATGATAATCATTCATCCATTTCTATGTGGGAAAAGTCACAGAACAGGGGAAGAAGAACGAAAAGAGAAAGGAGGGAGAAGGAGAAAGAAGGAGAGAAGAAAAAATATAGAAAAGAGTGGGGGGTTTTCCATTTTCTTCTAAGGAAAGCTTGGAGAATGGAGTTCTAGGGTTCGAAAATCAAGTTCAAAAGTGGAAACTACATGGAGAATTAGAGGAACCAACATTTTTGGTAAGTAAAACTTGCAAGTAGAGTATTCTAATTATCTCTACTACATGATTAGATGAAGATCTTGAAATCAATGTTCGAATTTGGCAACTTATACGTAGTTAGATGATTTTAAATAAAGATTAGAAGCTGGGATGGAAGTATAAATTGGTAATTGATTGGTTTTGTTTATTTTTAAAAAATGTTGATGATTTTTTAGTGTAAGTAATGGATTAAAGGTGGGATTTCATAGAAAAGTTATGAGCAATTAATTTACATTAGAAGTTATTAATTGTGATGATCCGAATGTGTATGTATGAGCACGACTGTGGGGCAAACATCGGGTTGCGGGGTAAACCTCGGGACCTAAGCTGAGTGTAAGAAAATTTAAGACTCGAGTATAGGCAAATTCTAGGTCGTAAAAAGGGGGTCGTCACAATCTCACATCACTTGGTTAGATATATAGAAATAAAACATATGTAAGGAAACTGTCCTGAGATAGTAAAACGCGTTTTGGAGCACAATTGGTAACGGATCCCATAAAAACTCTGAAGTTAAAAGTGCTCCGGTGAGAGCAGTATCATGTTGAGTAACCGACTGGGAAGTCCTCACCAAACAAATCCGTGAAGGGAGCATATTGGGCTAAGTCCCAATCCCCAGAGCGGACAATATCTTACTAAGAAAATGGGTCGTTACAAATGGTATCAGTGCTTGTACCCAACTAGAAATGTGGTCAACAAAGACGTTGGGCTCCCGAGAGGGGGTGATTGTGATGACCTGAATATGTACGTATGAGCACGACTGAGAGGCAAACATCGGGTTGCGGGGAAAATCTTGGGACCTAAGCTGAGTGTAGGCAAATTCAGGACTCAAGTATAGGAAAATTTCGAGTCGTAAAAAGGGGGTAGTCACAATCCCACATCGCTTGGTTAGATATATGAAAATGAAACATATGTAAGAAACTCTCACAAGATAGTAAGACGCGTTTTGAAGCACAATTGGCAACGGATCCCATAAGAACTCCGAAGTTAAAAATGATCCTGTGAGAGCAGTAAGTACCATGTTGGGTGACCGACTGGGAAGTCCTCAACAAACAAATCTGTGAGGGGAGGATATTGGGCTACGGCCTGATAAGTGTGTATTTTGCACACTTATTCGTACTTTTCATTCTTGTTTCGATTAGTTTTTCCTTGAGCGTTTGAGTTTATTTGATGTTGTTAGTGAGATTGTGCAGGTGAGTTGAGTTTTAACAGGTAATGGCAGATTTGGGTTCGAAATAGGAAGTAAAGAGACAAAAAGGAAGAAAAGAAGAAAAGCCGATCACGATCGATTTGGATCATACTACGATCGATCGTGATCCAAAAAATCAACAAAGAAAAATTCCAGAGCTGGCCCGATCGATCGGGCATTGTCCACGATCGATCCTGATTCGAGAAAGTTTCTTCCACAGATTCCAAAGACGGCCCGATCGATCGGGCATTGTCCACGATCAATTGTGATTCGAGAAAGTTTCTTCCACAGATTCCAGAGACGGCCCGATCAATCGGGCATTGTCCACGATCGATAGTGATTCGAGAAAGTTTGCAACAAAAATTCCAAAGACGGCCCGATCGATCGGGCATTGTACCACGATCGATCGGGATCAGCATAAATTTCGTTCCTCAAGATCAGCGTAATTACGATCGATCGGGATCATACCGCGATCGATCGTGGGTGCAGGAAATATTAAAATTAAATTTTTATACTTATTGATCGGATCGATCTCGGCCGTTGATTGATGGATCGCGGTCCTAATTTGAGCAAAGATAAAAGTCTAAGGAGGGAGCAAGAGAAGGATATAACGAAACGGAGAGAAAAACCCTACGAAGACATCGGAATCCGGATCGAAGCAAGGAGCGAGGAACGAAGGAACTTGGCAGCAATTCCTAGTTTTTGTTTCTCCTCTTTTCTTCTAGCATGAATTATTTTATTTTCTCTGTAGTTTTCTTTAATTTTATCATGAACTAAGTTTTCTGTCCTAGGGTTTCTACGTAACTTTGTTATGAATATTTATTTTCTTAATTCAAGTTTTTAGTTTTCTATTTCTTTTATGTGTTGAGTAATCTGTTCTGAACCTAATGCTTAGGTTTGCTTGATCACCAAAACTAAGAATTTAGGGTTAATTCGGGATGCGAGAGCGGAGAATTTAACCGTGCATTGAATATCTTGCCTTAAAAAGGACACTAGACTAGAGATATTTAGGGCGTTTGAGTGGTAATTAAATTTCTTGCTCTTAATGTATTCAATTGATTGTAGGATTAGAGACCGAGAACTAATAACACATCAATTGAGTAAGTTTATTAATACTCGAGAGAGTTTAATAAACAACATAGTGAAATAACCATCAATACGAATGAATAGAAATTAATTACTTGAATTAGGTTTATTAAATAGGATTAGCTAAATGAAATCGGAACCCTGGACACTGTCTCACCACATAATCTTAACTTTTTACATTCGAATCTGTTATTTAAATTGTTTGATTTAATTTATTTGAATTATTTTAGTTTAAAATCCAAAATCATCAACCATATTGTTCTTCAAATTAAGCTGAAAATTAGAGATTCAATACTTAACATAAATATTCCTCATGGGACCGACACTCGTGCTTGCACACACTTTACTATTTTTGCGACACGTGCACTTGCGTATAATATTTCGCAACAAGACCCAATCCCCAGAGCGAAAAATATCTTACTAGAAAAAGGGGTAGTTACAAATGCATTGAAGTTTGATGAGTCAATCACCAACACAAGCATCAATGGCATGCCAATAATACGTAGAATATACATAATTCCTTCTAAATAAGTAAAACAAAAAAGAAAAAGAAAACCTAAAAAGAATACAAAAAAGGGGGAAGAGATATCCGAGCAGAGAAAAAAAAACTTTGTCTGAACCATTTCATCCAGAGCAATAATCATATTTTCATTAGATATTTTTTGTAATTGCAAATATGTTGGCATTAATTTTTTGGCAAATAAATATTTATGGAAATAATATTTTATTTCATTGACTTCAAAGTTGGTAGTTTGTTTCTTGGAAATCAAGAAATAATATATTCAAATTATTGAATTAATGGATATTGGAAATCAAGAAGATATTGGTGAATGTTAAAATAAGGAAACTTGAGGATCAAGGAAAGTAGTTGAAAATCTAGAGGCTTTAGCTTTTTGGAAAACTTTGTTTTGGAATGCCAATTTGAAAGATATCTGATGGATTATATCGAGCCTTGAGATCACATTACTTATGGGATACTTTCCTAAGTCTTCGAGATCCATATCCAAGTAGTTGGCGGTACGTTCCTAAAATATCACACGAGGTGTCTCTCAACTGATTTAGTGAGATTTGGTTTCCTTATTCTTTGCGGCTTTAAATTTCGATTTGGTATTTGAATTAAACCTCAGATAAGGTAGTTACCAATCATATTTAAGCTTTCGTTCCTAAGGAAGCGTGCACAGATTTTTTATTATTCTCTGAAGGAGATTTCTTGATTGGCAAGTCGTCACCGTTCTTTCTCTCCCTCACACTTCTGCGTATAAGTTTGTGATTGATCATTCAGTTCTTGAATGATTATTTTACACACTCTTTTTATACTTTGGAATTCTTCGATTATTCGAGTGTGTTGATTTATTGCATCCGAAGACAACGACCAGGTGTTACAGACGGTGTCATAGGAAGCAATCTTCTTTATTCTTCATTGAATCTCAGTCTCGAGAGAATACTGCATTAGAACTCTAGAGGAGTTTTGTTTATCGACAAGGGGAGCTTCTCATTCTGATCGTGGGCAAGGGGATCTTGCCATATACAGATTCAGAGATGAGTCATCAGCAACAAGGGGATCTTGTTGCATTTAGATCTCGGGATAGATTGATCTCAAGTCGAGGGGAGCTCGCAAAAACAGTTTCATTGGGAAGTTAAGACGTGGCGGCGACAAAGATAAGAGGGAGTCTTTATTTGTTTAAGTTCGTTTGTCTTGTAACTTTGTAAACTCGTGAAATATTTTTATAACTGGGCGTGGCCCCGCAGACTTAGGCAAATTATCGTATTGTGTTACCAACCTCCTGTCTCTTTACTTTCTACATTTTTATAATTGTCCATCATTGCTTTAATTATCAGTGTCACACAAAATACTCTGTGTGATATCGCGTAACTATTCTTGATCTTTCATTTTTTAACCTGCTAAACAAGAGCGTAAAGCATGGTAATGATCATACAATAATTGGAAAAAAAGTTTAATATAATATACATTTCTCTCAAAATTGGAGATTCCAACCTCCATTATGCTTAAAAATTTGTTCAATAAAATGTTTTCTTTGACTGGCAAAACAAGCACAACCATCATGGCAAAGATCGTATAATGCTGGGGTAAATATTAAGAGACCTTTATTCTCGAACCGTAGTTTAAATTTTGATTGATCGCTACTTGAAAGGTTAAACCAAATACATAATAAGATAATCATAATAGGAGTTTCTCCAACCTGCGAAGCAAGCGCACCTCCGATGGCAAAGGTAGTAGAATCTTAAAAGAACATTTAAGAGATCTTTATTGTCCAACCATAGCATCAATCGTGGTTCCTTGCTAATTTGAAAAGTTTGGAAAAATGGCTAAGTCCAAATAAAATGTTCTTTGACCTTTAAAGCAAGCGCACTTATCATAACAAAAGTCGCTCAATCTTTGGAGAACATTTAGGAGACCTCTCTTGTTTAAATGTAATTTCAATCTTGATTGTTCGTTACTTGAAAAATTTAACAAAATGTCTAATAAGATAGATCTAATAAGATGTTTTTTTCCACCTGCTCTCTTAACTTCTCACTCTGTTTACCTCTGTTCTATCAACCAGTAATAGAGAAAATTGAATAATACACTTGACATAGAGTAACCGTTGCCTTTATATTATCACAATTTCTTATAAATTACAAATTGCTTTTAACTGCTCATTGTATACGTTTGCTATAACACTCAAAAACTGAGTCATTATTCACAATTTCTTATAAATTACAAATTGCTTTTAACTGCTCATTGTATACGTTTGCTATAACACTCAAAAACTGAGTCATTATTCACAATTCTCCACATTGAATCAGTTTTCAAATGCCAGCTCAAATGACCATATCTTTTCCTAATTATTCATATTGAAGATTCACTAAGTTTAAGCAGTGCCTAAACTGAGCCACAGGTAAAACCTTGGTTAGTAAATCTGCAAGATTGTCTTCTATCCTAACTTTCTGAACCTTTATTTTACCTTCAGTGATAACACCTCTAATAAAATGATACTTCACATCAATGTGTTTAGTCCATCTAATAAGATGTTTTTTTCACCTGCCAAGTAAGTGCATCCATCATGGCAAAGATCGTACAATCCTTAAAGAAACTTTTAAGAGGACTTTCTTTTCTTAATGTAACTACTATATGGGTTGGTTGTCACTTGAAAAGTTCAACAAAATGCCTAAAAAAGATAACTAATAAGATTTTTTTTCAACTTGTCAAACAAGCGACCCCATCATGACAAACGTCATACAAACCTTGAATAATTTTTTAAAAAACTTTTCTTTTTTAAACGTAACTTCAAATTCACTTGCTCGTTACTTGAAAACTAACAAAATGGCAAATAAGATAGCCTTAATAAGATATTTTTTGACATACGAAGAAAGCGCACCTATCATGGCAACAATCATACAACCTTTAGGTAAAAGTTTAAGAGACATTTATTTTTTAAAAAGTTTCAATCGCAGTGCTTGTTACATAAAAAGTTTAACAAAAAATCTAATAAGATAGCCCTAGTAAGATGTTTTTCGACCTGCTAAGTAAGCACACATGTCATGGCAAAGGTTGTACAATAATTGTGGAAAATTTTAGGAGACCTTTCTGTTTTAATCGTAATTTCAGTCTTGATTGCCAGTTACTTGAAACATTTAAAAAAATGCCTAATAAGAAAGTCTTAATATGGTGTTTACTCAACCTACCAAGCAAGTGCTAACATTATAGCAAAGACCATGCAATCTTAGGATAAAGTTTTCATAGACTGGAATTTTTGTAATGAAGATTCAACTTTGGTTGCGCGATACTTTGAAAGTTTAACAAAAGGACTAATAGGATAGACTAGACATCATAAGATGTTTTTTTGACCTCCCAGGCAACGCACCCCTACTAGCAAAGGTTCTACAATCTTTTGAGAAAGTTTTAAGAGACCATTACTTTTTTAAATATAGCTTCAATCTTAGTTATTCGTCAATTAAAAAGTTTAACAAAAATGCAAAAAAAGATAGCACAAATAAGATATTTTTTTTTTTACCTGTCAAGCAAACGCACCCATTATGACAAACGTCGTACAATCTGTTGCAATAAAAGTAAAATGCTGAATTTCAATTTAGTAAGAAATAAACGACACCGAGAGATAACGTGATTCACATTAATTGTCCTACGTCCACTGATACGATCACTGAGCCTTTATTCAATACTAAAGAATCACAATTACAAACACCAATCCAGTACAGAAAACAAGAACTACACCTTGAGAATATATCCAAGAATTACCTTTTTATTCTCTTCTTGATTCTCTCTTAACTTCTCACTCTGTTTACCTCTGTTCTATCAACCAGTAATAGAGAAAATTGAATAATACACTTGACATAGAGTAACCGTTGCCTTTATATTATCACAATTTCTTATAAATTACAAATTGCTTTTAACTGCTCATTGTATACGTTTGCTATAACACTCAAAAACTGAGTCATTATTCACAATTCTCCACATTGAATCAGTTTTCAAATGCCAGCTCAAATGACCATATCTTTTCCTAATTATTCATATTGAAGATTCACTAAGTTTAAGCAGTGCCTAAACTGAGCCACAGGTAAAACCTTGGTTAGTAAATCTGCAAGATTGTCTTCTATCCTAACTTTCTGAACCTTTATTTTACCTTCAGTGATAACACCTCTAATAAAATGATACTTCACATCAATGTGTTTAGTCCGATCATGAAAAGTTGGATTTGTCATGAAATGAGGTGCACTTTGATTATCACAATAGATAGTCAAATATGAACCATCTATCTCTAAATCATTAGCAAGATCATTTAACCATAAAACTTCTTTTACACCTTCACATGCTAAGAAATATTCTGACTCAGTTGTGGACAATGCTATAGCTTTCTCAAGACAAGCTTTCTAGCAAACTGCACCTCCATAAATCGTAAAGATATACCTAGAAATTGATTTCTTAGAGTCATTACATCCTGTAAAATTAGCATCAACATATCCAGATATTGTAGTTTTGCTTGTTTTATATTTTCCCATAATTAATGCAACATCAAGTGAACCTAAGATATACCTCATAATCCACTTTAGTGCATGCCAGCGGATCTTACCTTGGTTAGCCATAAAACGACTAGCCATGCTCACTACACATGCAAGATCTGGTCTGGTACAGATCATTGCATACATTATGATTCCCAAGATATTTGAATATGGAATTCGATCCATCTATTTCTTTTTAGCTTCAAGTTTTGGACCTTGTTCATGACTCAACTTAAAATTTGCTCCTAAAGGTGTTAGAACTGGCCTTAGATTTACAAGATCAAATCTATTCAACACCTTTTGCAAATAACTTTTATGTGACAGTGTGACAATTTTTCTTCATTTATCTCTACAAATATCAATGCCCAAAATCTTCTTTGCTTCCCCCATATCTTTCTTATCAAACTCTTTTCCCAGGTCTAATTTCAATTTAGATATCTCTGCAATATATTTTCCTGCTATGAGAATATCATCTACATAAAGTGATATGTAGATCTTACTATCAATCGCTTCACCTCTTGTGTGGACACAAGTGATCATATTTGCTTTTGATAAAAGCAATGGATGTAATAAACTCATCAACCTTTCGTTCCATTATCTTCGAGATTGTTTTAGTCAATATAAAGACTTGTGCAGTAAACACACTTTGTTTGGATCAGACACTTCAAAGTCTTTTGGTTGGTTTATATATATAGTTTCCTCTATATTCCCATGTAAAATGGTTGTTTTAACGTCCATTTACTCTAGCTCTAAATTTTTAATAGCAACCAGCAATAAAAATACTTGGATAAAGGTCTGTTTGACAACTGGTGAGAAGATCTCATTAAAATCAACTCTCTTCCTTTGAGAAAAACCTTTAACGACTAACCTCACTTTATATCTCAGTTTTTCTGTTTGATTTGATCCATCCTTGATTTTGTAAATCCACTTGCATTCAATAATTTTTTGTGATGCAGGTTCATCGACTAAGGTCCAGGTTCCATTCTTTCACAGTGCGTTCATCTCTTCTTGCATTTCTTTTAGCCACATTTCACTATCACTGCAATACATGGCTTAAAAGTAACTTAGAGTTTCTAAAATGCTCAAATCTGTTAAAACATGCAGTGCGTATGCTATTATGTCAGCATATCATAACCTCTTAACTGGTTTAATTACCCTTCTAGTTCTATCTCTCGTAAGCTAATAACCAATAGAATGATCTTCTTCAGAAGGTTCTTTCTCAATAGTTTAAGGAATATCAATTTACGTTTGTCTTTCTTGCAATTAAGAATTTGTGCTATCTTTGTCATACTCCACCTCAACTTGAACTTTCTGTTGTGGCATTTGTTGTTTGCTGTTAGATGCTGCAGCAACCATTTTCAGTAGAAATTCATTTTCATTAAAAACAACATCTCGACTGATAATGATTTTTTGTTTCCCTGGTTCTAATGACCACAATCTATATCTCTTCACTCCTTCTTGATATCCAAGTAAAATACATTTCTTGGCTCAAGGTTAGAGTTTATCTTGCTTGATGTGTGTATATGTGGCACACCCAAAAATTCTCAAATCAGCATACTTTGCTGGATAGTTATGTCAAACCTAGAATGTAGTTTTAAAATCTAATGCTGAAGAAGAACACAGGTTGATAAGATAGTGATATGTGTAGAATTTAGGTGGGAAGAAGAAGAAGTTACAGAAGAACTGAGTTCGTGAAAAGAAGAAGTAGAGAGAGAGTAATAAAGAGAGATTCAATATTCATTTTTCCACCCCCTCTCTGAATGAAATTACAGCCTTAAAACAACATAAAGTAGAAACTACCCATAAACAATAACTTCCCATAACCCATAATTAACCAACAACTAAACAGTGATGGAAGACATAAACTTCCAACTAAACCCACTAAGTTATACACGTCTGTCACCATGCACGTAACATTCCCCGCCGTTTAAGAATCCTTGTCCACAATGATGAAATATGGGTAAGTCCCTTACGAAAGATACGTCGATCAAGAACCGGGCGGGAGTGACAAACGATACGCCACTGCTACTAGTTTCTTCCCCCACCAGGATCATGCGGTCGATTGAGAACCCCGGTTCCTCTGTCAGCCTCCCTATTGTCGTTGGGGCTTGAGTGCGTTGAATCTTCGAGTATGAATAATTGTGGATGGTCGCAACGATGACCTTGGATAAACGTTTCGTCACAATAATAGCAGAGCCCTTGTTCTCGACGTTCGCGTGCTTCGTGATTGGTGATTCGGTGGATCGCCTTTGACGTTGGCGAGACAATTGGACCCGATGTCTTTTGTAATTGGTTCCGTTCCTCAATTAATCGAGCGACGCCGATCGTCTCAATGAATCGAGTGACGCCGATCGTCTCGGCAAAAGGATTGATATCGGACGAATTTTGGGAGATTTGCAGAGCTTGGAGCTCGGACAGCACCGCTTGTAAAGCTGCGTGCACGTGATCAAAGTTAGACTCATGGCGAGCTAAAACTTTGTACACTTCCGTGCGAAATTCTGCATTAGATCGACCACGGGTATCCATAAAACCGGTGATTTATGGCTCTGATACCACTGATATGTGTAGAATTTAGGTGGGAAGAAGAAGAAGTTACAGAAGAACTGAGTTCGTGAAAAGAAGAAGTAGAGAGAGAGTAATAAAGAGAGATTCAATATTCATTTTTCCACCCCCTCTCTGAATGAAATTACAGCCTTAAAACAACATAAAGTAGAAACTACCCATAAACAATAACTTCCCATAACCCATAATTAACCAACAACTAAACAGTGATGGAAGACATAAACTTCCAACTAAACCCACTAAGCTATACACGTCTGTCACCATGCACGTAACAGATAGTTTGCCGTCATAACAGCATACTTTGTTGATAGTTGTGACAAACCTTGAATGGAGTTTTAAAATCCAATGCTGAAGAACACAGATTAATAAGATAGCTTGCTGTCATAACAACTTATGCACAAAATATTCTTGGCATACTACTAGCTTTCAAAAGCATGCATCTGACTCTTTCTAGAATCGTTCGATTCAATCGCTCAGCGAGGTAACGTCTGACAGACAAGTTGCTTGTTGGGGTCTTGCCATTTGGAATGGGCAAATTGGCGGTCAAATTTTGTAGGCGAGGCGTCGCTTACATGGCTTAGTCCCGTAATAGTACAACCTCTGCAGCTTGGAGCAGGGATATGGGTCTAATGATTTTAACCATTGCTTTAATTTCTTCCTTAAGGCCACTGGAAAAAATGGAAATGAAAAATGAATCCAGAAGGGTTGGAAGGGTGGGTAGAGCCTATGCTTTAAGTGTCTCAAACCGTTCTAAATATTTTTTAACTAAACTTGTTTGAAACAACTTACTAAATGTTTCGATAACCACCCTTGCAGCATTCGCTAAGAAACGGCGGCTTAAGGCAATAACAAACTCTTCCCATGTAGTTTGTGGAGAGGGCATCAACCAGCCATGAAACCACACATCTACCTGATTTTTAAGGTATAGCTCTGCAATACCCAGTTTTAGATGATGCGGAATCTGATGCATTTGAAAGTATCTAACTGCTTTACGAATTCATTCATGAGGTTCGTCGCCAAAAAAAAAAATGAAAGTCAAGTTTAGGAAACCGCAGCTGAGGCTTGGCCTGTAATGCTGAATTTTGGACTATTCCATTTCCTAATCATCATCATTTCAATTAGTGATAGTTAATTGACATACAATACAGTCATCAATTATAAATGATTCTATCAAATTGGGCTACAAATGAAATCCGGTTTGGTTTGGGCTATTTCAATGTAGTTTGGGAAAGATTAGTTGGCATCGGGAAAAACTCAATGACGTTGGGTTGGCCATTTGAGTTGAGTTTGTTGGTTTCAACTCGAGTTAGCTAGTTTTGGGTAAAGGGTTTCTAGCATTTGTTCTTTGGCCAAGCAGATGATAGATGATGAAACGACGATGAGGCAAGAAGCCCATAACTTGTTTGACAGAAATTTTTTAGTTATTTATGCAAATTTTCTTGCTCGTTGATACTACGTTCATCCACGTATTTTAAATTTACAAGTCTTTTAATTATAAGAGTCTTATTCTAAGCACTCAAACTTTCAAACAGTGATTCTAATTTCTTTCACAGTTGATCGGCTCTAGTCTCTGTAGCAATACTGTGAAACACATTTGCATCAAACCAATAGCTGATGTAAGCGACACATTTTCAATACATCAATTTCCAATATCTATTTATCTTGCCTCTCAATCTCATTACATTTTCATTAATTGATTCATGGAGATCTTTGCAAAAAAAATATATATATATATCTTCCATCATAAGTTTTCACATATAAAAATTGTTATTTCAATTTTATCATCGAATATGAATCTTCAGTTAAAGTCCCAAACTTTACTGACTGTGGTGAAATCTGACCAAGTTTGATTATCTAACAACCTGCCTTGACACCACTTGTTAGGAAAAACGGTATATAAAATTTTATTATGTAAATAAATTATTTCTTCCTTCTTTGTTTGATTAAAAATGGATTATTATGTATATTAATAATATGTCACAATATAAACCAGAAAATAACGAGACACCAAAATTGGGTACACAATAATCTTTTCTAGAATAAACTGAAAGAAACAATAACAAGAGTGATTAAACTTGAGAATCAATATACGATAAACTAGAGAGAAATAAAACAATCTCCCTAAATTGATTGCCAATACAAACTGAGTGACTTTAGTTTTTCAATAATTGAAATTGGTAGAATTGTTGATCTCTTCGACAAGAATAAAACTCCGAAATCTTGGTTGAAACATAGAAGCGTTCGATCTTACACAAAAGATCAGAAAAATCTGAAGAAAAAAATTCTTTTTTTCTTCTCTCTCTCTCACTCTAGTCGAATTTCATTCTTCAAATCTCTCTATCTCTTTTTCTCTATCTTCAATCTAGGCTGGAAATCAATTCGCTTAAAACCAAAAATCAACCAAGAATCGAACTGAAAATCTCGGTTCGGTTTAGTTTCAGTTAATCAAAAACTAATTTTGGAACTCAGCCGAACTGAGTTCATGATTCCTTCTTTCAAAAATCGATTAAAACTTACTCGAATCGAATTTATAATATTTATATAATTTTTTATATTGAAAACTATAAATTATAAACCTAAACGGGTCAAAATTGGCCCAAACCAAGTCTAACCTGGCAAAAGCAACACAAAATCGAATTTAAATAAAAAAAACTAAGAACTAAAAATAAAACCGAGGAAAAGCCAAAATATCGATAGGTTCGGTTTGGGTTCTAAAGGCCGATCGAATTGGTTTCAGTTTCAAATTTTTTGAAAATGAACTGTGTTTGATTTCAATTACAGGTGGAACCGAACATGAATGATTCCACTCCTACTTCAATCTACTTTTGAAACAACCATTTGCACTTACATTTGCGCTTCACATCATGTTCTAGTGCCTCTTGAACGGGTTTCAAAACAAGCAATAATCACATAAAAAGTGTAGTTTGTGTTAGATACTACTGTTCAGTTACACTTTAGTTTAGCTTTCTAGTTCAATTTTACCTGTTTCCAATGCTCATCATTGCTCCTTTGTGAATATACATGTACGAGTGTGTTGATAGAAAACAAACACAAAAGGATTTACATAATACTCTCTCTTTCTTCTTCTTCTTCTTTGTGTTGATAGAAAACAAACACAAAAGGATTTACATAATACTCTCTCTTTCTTCTTCTTCTTCTTCTTCTTCTTCTTCTTCTTCTGATTTCAGAACTGCTGCCCTTTCTAAATCCCAACTTGGTATCAGAGCCATAATGGCGTCGCCTAGCTCGACAATTCCATCATCCCCTGCACCCTCTGTAAATCAAACTCTCACCATTAAATTGGACAATACAAATTATCTCGTATGGAAAACGCAAATGCTCAACGTCCTCATTGCAAATGGCATAGACAACATATTGGATGGTTCTTACCCAGCCCCTCAACAGCTTCTAAATAATATGTCATCCCAAATCAACCCTGAATACACTGTCTGGCAGCGATATAATCATCTTCTTATTAGCTGGATATTTTCCACGCTTTTAGAAAACTTGCTTCAACAGATAGTCTCCTTCTCCATCACCAACGAAATATGGCTTGCATTGGCTCGGATGTTCGCATCCTCTATCTTAGCAAGGATTACGAACCTTTCGCAGTCAGCTTTACTCCTTGTCCAAAGAGGGCATCACTGCTGCTACCTACATCCAAAAAATCACGTCTCTCTGAAACACGCTCGCAACTATCGGAGAGCCAGTACCCTATCGTGATCAGGTGATCAACTTTCTGGGCAGACTTGGCAGTGACTACAATGCCTTTGTTACATCAATTGCAAACCGAGCAGATCAACTACCCTTGGAGGAAATTCATAGCTAGCTCCAAAGCTATGATTTTCGGCTGGAAAAACATAATTCAGTGATTCATCTTCTGACGTCGAGTCAGATTCAGGCCAAAGCTGTCGTCCAACGCCCTTTCTGACAAAGATGGACTCCTCGGTCGTCTCAGAATGGCTCATTCTAACCTCATCCTTCATCTCCTCTGCATCATAACGGGTATGGGCCATCTTTCTCACCTTCAGCTTGGTGCCCAAACTGACCCGGTAATCAACCCAAGCCTAGATTCTAGATCTGCCATAAGGTGGGCCACTCTGCCCCGGCCTGGTACCACATGCTGAATACATCTTACAGGCCACCCGCCCAACATCCTTTCGGGTTACCTGCCCAACATCATTTTGAGTCACCCGCCCAATTTTCAAACCATAACCATTTCGGTCACCCACCCAATATCCAACCCCAACTCCTTCTGAGTTACCCGCATAACATTCAACCCTTCCACCTTAGGCTCACCTCGCCGGAATCCTTCTGACACTTTCCTTCTCTAAACCAACAACTCCATGGGTGCTTGATTTCGGAGCAACTAACCATTTTACTCCCAACTCTGAGATCCTCTCTCAACCAAAATCGTACACCGACTTCTCCCAAGTCTCAATAGCTGACGGTAATTTTCTTCATATTCTTCACATTGGTTCTGTTGCAATTCCGACCACTAGTCGTTCTTTGAAGATAACAACTATCTGTCACACTCCACAAATCTCTCACAGTCTTGTTACTGTCGCTCAATTGTGTAGAGAAAACTTTGTATTCGTTGAATTTCATTCGAATTTCTTTCTTGTAAAGGATCGTCATCGGACACTCCTTTGGGGTTCCTTTCATGATGGTCTCTATCGGCTTTCGTCGGCCTCCCCGGCTCTCTCCCTCACTGCCTGGTCCTCGGTTGCAGCTCCCTCTCCGACCTCCTTGTGGCACCTCCGGTTAGGTCATCCCACTCTCTCTACTTTGAAACATACTTTAGAATTGTGTCATGTTCCTTTTGTTGAATCATATATGCTCAAATTTTGTGTTTTGTGTCAAATGAGTAAATCTCATAAACTGCCATTTCACCTTTCAAATTCCCATGCTCGTTTTTCTTTTGAAATTGTACATACTGATATTTGGGGTCCATCCACTATACAATCTATTACTGGTACACGATATTTTCTTCTGTTTGTTGATAATTGCACTCGTTTTACCCGGTTTTTCCCTTTGAAATTAAAAAGTAAAGTTTACAATACTTTTGGGTTTTTTCATCGACTAGTTTTAAACCAATTTGGTGCTTCTATTAAAATCGTTCAATCAAACTGAGGTGGGGAATTCTAATCTCTCTCCTCTTTTTTTCAATCATTGGGAATTCATCATCATGTATCATGTCTGTATACCCCAAATCAAAATGGTCGTGTAGAACGAAAAAAATCGTCATGTCGTTGAAACTGGTCTTTCTCTTCTATTCCATTCCGTCGTTCCTCAAGACTTCTGGCCTTATGTCTTTTGCCACTGCTACCACCTTGATAAATTACCTACCTACTTCTGTTCTAAATAACAAATCTCCTTTCGAGTGCTTATTCAGCTCCATTCTAGACTATTCATCATTACCTGTTGTTGGTTGTTTATGTTTTCCTCTTTTTCGACCTTTCAACAAACATAAACTACAGTCCCGCTCTATTCCTTGTGTTTTTCTGGGCCCCAGTCGTAATCACAAAGGGCACCTATGTCTCGATACTCAATCAAACAAACTTTACATTTCTCGTCATGTCACCTTTGACGAATCCACCTTTCAACTCATCCCCTTCACCACAATCTTACTTTTCCTTTCCAATATCCTACAATTCCTTCCTACCATTTCCCATCCAACCCACAAATTCAACTACATAATCTCCCTCCATACTTCCCATCCCTCCTATTCCTATAGACCACATAGCTCCCATACCGTCAACCTCCTCTCTTCCAACTAACCAGTCTTCCACTATTATTTCCCATGTTCCAAATCCCACTTCAATCCAATTACCATCTACCCACAATCACCATCCTATGCGTACCAGGGCCAAAGATGCTATTTTTAAAATCAAAGTCTTCTCGCTTACAACCCCTTTTGAGCCAAAAAACTTCCAACAGGTTTCAAAATTTTCCCATTGGATGGCGGCTATGGAAGCTGAAATATCAACTCTCAATGAAACCAACACTTGGACATTAGTCTCACCTTCCTAAGGAGCAAAGATTATAGGGTGTAAGTGGATTTTCAAGACAAAAATCAACTCTTACGACACAGTGAATAGGTACAAGGCTCGACTAGTGGCGAAAGGTTATGATCAAACCGAGGGTATTGATTACGATGAAACCTTCAGCTCAATGGTTAAACCAACTTCAGTTTGTACTACTCTTTCCTTGGCTGTGTCTTTTGGTTGGGTGATCAGACAATTAGACATCAGTAATGTTTTCTTACATGGTAATTTAAATGAAACAGTTGTCATGCAGCAACCACCAGGTTTTATTAGTCCTTCTCAACCCTCTGCCGTGTGCTTATTACACAAAGCTCTCTATGGCTTTAAGCAGTCTCCTCGAGCTTGGTACACCAGATTACACAACGCTTTACCAGATAGGGGTTTTTCAGCATCATGGTCTGATTCTTCACTGTTTGTTTATCGCACGAAATCCTCTCTTACAGTTATGCTGGTGTATGTCGATGACATCTGTGACAACCCCGGACCCACGCCGGGCCGTCACGGGACTCGACATAACGTTCACTGGGACTTTAACTTTTTGGACGTAAAAGTTTCTTTGACTTTTTAAGACTCTTAAACATTTAAAATGGCAAGACATAAAGTTGAAGGTATAAAATGGAAAACGTAGAATGGAAGACATAGAGTGGAAGACATGACATAAAATAGAAGACATAAACTAGAAGACATAAAGTGGATGACATGAAGGGGATGGCATAGAGTGGATGACAGGAGTGGATGACATAGAGTGGATGACAGAAGTGGATGACATAAAGTGGATGACAGAAGTGAATGACAGAAGTGGATGACATAGAGTGGATGACAGGAGTGGATGACGGAGTGGATGACGGAGTGGATGACGGAGTGGACGATAGTTTTACAGGCAAAATGGACAACTTACATCTTGTGACACAAAAGCATCAAAACTCAAGACAATCATGCAGAACCTAAAAGAGAACTCCAAGCAGTTCCAGAATACTTCAAAATATATTTACAACTGTCAAATACGGAGGGTTTTAAAAACATTTACACAGAGTCTATACATCGGTTTAAACTTTCAAAAAGCAGTATAGAACCGAACATACACTTTTAAAATACCCTCACATAATCAAAATATGTCTGGCTGCCACAACCAACCCCCGTAAGCTCATTCTGCCAACAGCACCTACACTTCGGCCTGAGGCACAAAGTCCTCATCCATGGGATCCGTACCTACAACAGGGAGTTCAACTATGAGCCTAGAGCTCAGTAAGAATATATAAAAATACAGTGATGCATATGCAGTGCATGAACATTTTGGAATACAGTGACATTACAGAACATTACCTTTTTATCTGTCAGGAAGTGGGAGTTATAGGGAAACAGGCGTAACAGAAGTGCATTATCAGGCACTAGTAATTCAGAGCAAAACTCCAGTCCCTGTCTGTAACGCTCCTAATTAATAAACCCGATTTGTTAATCACATACTCTGACTATATTAAGAAAATTCTAGGGAAATTTAAAATTTCCACTCAACGGCTAAAATTCAAAGTTTGTTTAAAAACATCAAAACTTGTAGCGAAAAACATTCATGTGTAAAACAGAGTCTTTATGAAAACCGACTAGAGAATTCTTACTGTTTAAACAAGACCCTAAGGAAAACGTTAGAAAACTTCTCGGAGACATTTGCAGCCAGTTCGACATTATTGCCAATCTAACACCTACAGAGTTTGTCGACTCTAACCTTGGACAACATGCCCGTCTACGGCTCTGGACGACGAACTCTGGACCAGCAACTTTGGACAACTAGCTCGGAACAAGTGACTGTGGACGATGTCGCTACAAACAACATTAATTTAAACGACAACGTTTTGGATAACAATACTCTAGACGATAACTATGGTCTACTGTTCCCCTCGTCCACAGCTACAAAGGTTTAACATTTACGGATTTTCATCCACAGACTTACTTAAGTTTTATCGTCCCCGGGCCACGTGACTTTATCGTCCATGGGCCACGTGACTTCATTACTCACGGTTTACAAAGACTCATCGTCTACGAACTAAAGTCCATAGACTTACTTAAACTCATCGCCACGGACCACGTGACTTTGGGCGATATTCCTATTCCTAACTTGGGACGACAACACTTGTCAACAGAATAAGCAACTGTTTTCACCTTGGACTCCGAACGATATGCTCGTCCACGACTTTGGACGACATTCTCGTCCACGACTCTATGACAACAACTTGACCGATTACACTCTAAGCTGTGAACAACTCTGACTACTGAAAGGACTAGCAAATTTTCACAGTAACCATTCAAAATAACTGGACTCCATATAATTCCAAAATCCAGTAAAAGAATTACAGTTAAAACCAACAATGTATCATTATCAAAGTAACTTCAAAAACATAACAGAAATATTAAAACTATCACTGTCATAAAAATTCTCAGCACACATCAACAAAACACTTGTCCACTAAGACTTCACCTACTTACATTAGTTAAACCACCTCATCAGTGCACCAAACCGTGGCATAGATGTGCTCCATCAAATTCGCCTATCCTTCTGTAAACTCAGAGAAATCACCTGTTGAAACCTCAACACCTACATCACAAAACTCATCTATTAGCCTAATGCTAAATAAGTAGAGCATAAAGAAATGAAATGTTGAAACATAAAGTCTAATCATGCATTTTCTACTTTCACCACTCAGTTGAATTCGTTTTCTGTTGATCCCTCGGTACAATGGAAAGTGGATCAATTTTTCCAAAGTCTACATCCTCTACTCGATTAAGGGACGGATTAGTTCCCTTAATAGCTGATCTGATCCCTCTGTTCGATTAAAAGTGGATCAATTTTCTCAAAGTCTACATCCTCTACTCAATTAAGGGACGGATTAGTTCCCTTAATAGCTGATCTGTTACAACCTGTTCATGCCTTACCATGCCATTACATGTAAATTTATTTTCGTTCTCATTCAATAAAACATGATGCATGACATACTGAAAACATTCAAACATGCATAAACCTACTGTTTTGTGATGTAGGCCCAAAGGCACACACATACTCCACTTACCTGGTTTCCTGAGAGATTCCTGGTTGTAAGCTACTTTAAGAGTTGGCTCACCTAAAATATAAGCACAACATTACTTAACCCCATTCTAAACTATCCAGAAATTTAAGGGAAACTAGTTTGGGGGCTCTGTTCTTCGTACATTCCCGATTCACTACAAAACCTAACTCAACTCTCACTCCCAGTATTATCAAAATACGCATCTACAATCCTCTCTATTATCTATATTCACTAAAACAGTGATAGATCGACATAAAACTCAGCTAAGTCAGAGAAGAATCGAATAGGAAGTCGCCTCGAGGAACCACTGAGCTTGAATGCCAAATGAGGAAATGAGAAACAGTGGCGGCTAAACCTTCATTAAACCCTCCATTTATAACACTTTCTCCACAATTACACTAATGTCCTTGACTAACCAACTTTAACCTATTTAAATAACCAATCAAATTTACTTAATTCTATAAAAATAAAAGTCACAAAATGATACTATTAAAAATCAAGGCTGACAGTTACCGGTTGCTACAATCTACCCTCCTTAAAAGAATTTTGTCCTCAAAATTCAATGCTCAAACAACTCAGAATAATGGCTCATCATGTCTTGTTGGCGCTCCCAAGTTGCCTCCTCTACATTCTGGTTACGCCATAACACCTTCACTAGCTGAACTTCCTTATTACGTAGCACTTTTATTGCATAGTCCAGAATTTCTACAGGTTTCTCCTCATAGGTAAGAGTAGGATGAACTTCAATGTTCTGCTGTTCCACAACCTGAGTTGGATTCTGCATACATTTCTTCAGCATAGAAACATAGAACACATTGTGAATTCCCTCCATAGAGACTGATAACTGTAGTAGATAAGTTGTTTTCCCAATCCTCTTCAAGATTGAGAAAGGTCTGATGTATCTGGGATTCAACTTACCTCTCTTCTCAAACTTTACAACTCCTTTGAACGGTGAAACTTTAAGAAACACTTCATCACCAACTTCAAACTCTAATTCTCTACGTCTTCTATCAGCATAGCTTTTCTACCGGCTTTGAGCTGTCAAGATTCGCTGTCGGATAAGAGCAATCTTCTCCAGTGTCTGTTGCACAATGTCAGGACCAATCAGTCGTGCTTCTCCCACTTTATCCCAGTACAATGGAGATCTGCACCTTCGTCCATATAGTGCCTCATATGATGCCATGCTTATTGTTACTTGAAAACTGCTATTATAAGAGAATTCTACCAATAATAAATACTTACTCCAAGAACCATGGAATTCTAATACACATGCACGAAGCATATCCTCTAATGTTTGAATAGTCCTCTCAGATTGTCCATCTGTTTGAGGGTGAAAAGCTGTACTAAAATTAAGATGCGTACTCATAGCCTTATGTAAACTCTTCCAAAACTTAGATGTAAATCTAGAATCTCGATCTAAAACTATTGTGACTGGAACTCCATGCAATCATACAATCTCATGCACATACAATTCAGTGAGCTGATCCATCGAGTATGTCATCTTTATTGACAGAAAGTGAGCAGATTTGGTTAAACGATCAACTATCACCCAAATTGCATCATGTCTCTTTGCTGTTTGAGGCAATCCTACAACAAAGTCCATAGTTATTTGTTACCATTTCCATTCGGGACTGGTAAGGGTTGCAATGTTCCTACAGGTCTCTGATGTTCAGCTTTAACCCGTTGGCAAATCAAACAAGTTCCAATGTACTCCACCACACTTCTTTTCATATATGGCCACCAATAATGTTGTTTAAGGTCTCTGTACATTTTTTTACTTCCAGGATGAACAGAGAATCTAGAAGAATGAGCTTCCGAAAGGATCTCTTTTTGAAGTTCTTCATTTGTCGGAACAAACCATCTATTCTAAAACTTAAGAATTCCATTAACAGAATAGTTGAAATCTGATTTATCAGAATAATCCATGCTTAACTTGAACTTATTGCACTCAGCATCATTCACCTGAACTTCCTTTATTCTCTGCAAAATAGTAGGCTTCAAAGATATGGCAGAAAGCATAGCCGACACACTAGACACAGCTTCCAGGTTAAATCTTTGGAATTCTGTCTCTAAGGCTAACGGTATGTCAAGAATCAATGTCGATGCGGATATTGTCACTCTACTCAATGCATCAGCCACTACATTCGCCTTGCCAGGGTGGTATTTAATCTCAAAATCATAGTCTTTGACAAACTCCAACCACCGACGTTGCCTCATGTTTAGCTCTTTCTGTGTGAAAATATATTTTAGACTTTTATGGTCCGACAATATTTCACAAGATTGTCCATACAAGTAATGTCTCCAAATTTTTAATGCAAAAACCACTGCAGCTAATTCTAAGTCGTGTGTAGGGTAATTCTTCTCATATGTTTTCAACTATCTAGAGGCATAAGCTATTACCTTTCCATCTTGCATCAACACACAGTCAAGACCAACTTTGGAAGCATCACAATAAATGCAAAACTTTCCATTATCAATAGGGAGTGTTAGTATTGAGACATTTGTCAGTCTCTGTTTCAAAGTCTGAAAACTGGACTCACATTCCTCAGTCCATACATACATCATGTTTTTCCTTGTTAACCGAGTGAGGGGTATAGCAATCTTCAAGAATCCTTCAATGAACTTCCTGTAATATCCTGCTAATCCAAGGAAACTCCGAATATCTGTAGCATTTTTCGGTTGAGGCCACTCCTTAATTGCTTGAACCATGGCTGGATCGACAGATATTCCATCTCCCGAGATAACGTGACCCAAAAAGTGAACTTGATCGAACCAAAACTCACACTTGGAAAACTTGGCATAAAGTTGGTGCTGCTTTAGTACTTCCAATACCAAGGTCAGGTGCCATGCATGCTCATCTTTAGTACGTGAATAGATTAAGATATCATCAATAAACACTATGACAAATTTATCTAAATATTCGTGGAACACTCTATTCATAAGATCCATGAAGGCTGCTGGTGCATTTGTTAATCCAAAAGACATTACTAAGAACTCGTAATGTCCTTACCTCGTGCGAAAGGCAGCCTTTGGAATATCTTCAGATTTAACTTTTAATTGATAGTAACCTGACCTTAGGTCAATTTTAGAGAAGACTCGCGCACCATTAAGTTGGTCGAATAGATCATCAATCCTTGGAATGGATACTTGTTCTTGATAGTTAACTTATTCAATTCCCGATAATCTATACACATACGCAATGATCCATCCTTCTTTTTGACAAAAAGGACTGGTGCACCCCACGGTGAATAACTCGGGCGTATGAATCTTTTTTCCAACAGTTCCTCCAACTTTGTCTTTAGTTCTCTAAGTCTATTGGTGCCAATCTGTAAGGATTCTTAGATACAGGCTCCGCGCCTGGGTAAACATCTACAACAAACTCGATTGCTTTATCTGGTGGCAAGCCAGGCAGGTCATCTAGGAATACTTCTGGGAAGTCTTGGACAACTAAGACATTTTGAGGACTCGATTTTCGTACAACCTGTGTGTTTATAGCACTGGCCAAAAAGCATAAGTACTCCCCGCATGGAGAAGGTCTAGCATTGATAGGGGCAATAACAGACATTTCCTTACACTTCTTCAAGGCTTGGAAGGTATGTTTCATACCACCAGGGGGTTGAAAACTAACTATTCTAGTCCTACAATCAATTGTGGCATAATGCTTAAATAACCAGTCCATTCCTAGGATTACATCAAATCCCATTATCTCCATGATAATGAGATCAGCGGGTAGGTTCATACTTCCCACTGACACTACACTATTAAGCATCACTTGACTAGAGTACATGCATTCACCGAAGGGTAGCGCTACATTAAACACATGTTCAGTTGGCGTAGGCTGTACATCTAACTTAACAGTAAATGTAGACGTTACAAAAGAATGTGTTGCACCAGAATCTATTAAAGTGAAAGTAGGCATAGAGTTGATCAATATAGTACATGACACTACCGCGGGGTGATCATCATTACACGACTCCATCATGGAGAATATCCTCAGCTTTATCTTAGTAGGGCCACTCTTTAAAGCTGGACAGTCTCTGTTAATATGGCCAACTTTGTTATAGTGGAAGCATCGAATGACTCTGGGCTTTGGGCAATCCTTGAATGTGTGTCCAACTTCTTCACAGTTGTAACACTTTCCTAAACCAATTCTGCACTCTCTCGAGTGATTTTTCAAACATTTCAGACATTGGGGAAACTTCCCAGTAATCTGTACCTTCATTCTTGTTCCTTGGCTACCCTGGCTTTCGTTGGACCTCTTCATCCCTCTCAGTTGGTGTGGCTGAATGAACTTTCGTGGGGCTTCCTTTGGTCCAGCACACTTCATTTCTGCTTCTTCCACTTCCAATGCCGTGGACACGACTTCTCCGTAAGACAAACCTTTAATACCGGAAAACTTGACTCCTCTGTAAATCTCTGGTTTCAGTCCATGCATAAATTGAAACACCTTATCCTCATTCTTGTGAACAAGATGTCCAGCAAACCTGGACAGAGACTCAAACTGTCTATTGTACTCAGACACGGACCCCGTCTGCTTTAGGTTTAGAAACTCCACCTTCTTTGTGGCCTGGATGGTGCTGTTAAAGTATTTCTCATAGAAAGTTTCCTTGAATTGTGTCCAAGACATTGTCAGAACATCAGTGGTGGTCTCCATTGTTTCCCACCAAAGTTGAGCATCCCCAACCAAATGGAACGTTGCCAAAGTGACTTTGTCTCCTTCTCCAACGTTGGCACATCTGAACTTACTCTCAATCTTCCTAATCTATCCCTCAGCAACAATCGGATTGGATGACTGTCCATCAAATTTAGGCGGTTGTAATCTCCGAAATCTGTCTCCTGATTGCTCATTGTTGGAACACGAGTTGGCACTCCCTTGCACATCTCGGTTCAAAAGTTGTAACGACCCCTTATCCCAGCAAGATATTGTCCGCTCTGAGGATTGGGCCGCAGCCCAATATCCTCCCCTCACGGCTTTGTTTGGCGAGAACTTCCCGGAAGGTCACCCAACCTGGAATTGCTCTCGCCGAAGCACTTTTAACTTCGGAGTTCTTATGGGATCCGTTGTCAATTATGCTCCAAAACGCGTCTTGCTATGATGGGAGAGTCTCTTTACATATGTTTCATTTCCACATACTTCTCCAAGCGATGTGGGATTGTGACGACCCCCTTTTTACGACCTGTCACCTTCCGGTTCGCCCGCGCGGACGTACCGCCATCCGGGCTCCGGTTCGTGCAGCCATCGTACCATACTTGCATATCCGGGTCATCACAAAAGTAATCCCAATTGCTCAGACTGCTGACGCACCAAAGCTTCAGCTCTCTAATCACACTAGGATCCTCCTCACTTCTCAAATTTGGTATCTCTCTTAGTACTCTTGGTCTTCCTGGTCGTCTAGCCATTTTGCTATATTCCTGGACAAGGTTAATTACTTTCATAAATATCTAATAACTAAGGTTAACATAAACACTTACAGTTGTTAGAGTACTTCCATGCGACGATCGGTACTGATGAGTGAACTGTTGAACAGTTTAACAACATGCCTCTGATACCATACTGTAACGCCCTAACTTAATAAACCCGGTTTGTTAATCACATACTCTGACTATATTAAGAACATTCTAGGGAAATTTAAAATTTCCACTCAACAGCTAAAATTCAAAATTTGTTTAAAAACATCAAAACTTGCAACGGAAAACATTCATGTGTAAAACAGAGTCTTTATGAAAACCGACTAGAGAATTCTTACTGTTTAAACAAGACCGTCAGGAAAACGTTCGAAACTTCTCGAAGAAATCTGAACCAGTTCGACATTATTGTCAATCTAACACCTACAGAGTTTGTCGACTCCGACCTTGGACAACACGGCTCTGGACGACGAACTCTGGACCAGCGACTTTGGACAATTAGCTCTGAACAAGTTACTGTGGACGATGTCGCTACAAACAACATTAATTTAAACGACAACGTTTTGGATAACAATACTCTAGACGATAACTGTGGTCTACTATTCCCCTCGTCCACAGCTACATAGGTTTAACGTCTACAGATTTTCGTCCACAAACTTACTTAAGTTTTATCGTCCCCAGGCCACGTGACTTTATCCTCCACGGGCCACGTGACTTCATTACTCACGGTTTACAAAGACTCATCGTCCACGGACTAAAGTCCATAGACTTACTTAAACTCATCGTCCACGGACCACGTGACTTTGGGCGATATTCCTATTCCTAACTTGGGACGACGACACTTGTCCACAGAATAAGCAACTGTTTTCACCTTGGACTCTGGACGATATGCTCGTCCACGACTTTGGACGACATTCTCATCCATGACTCTATGACAACAACTTGACCGATTACACTCTAAGCAGTGAACAACTCTGACTACTAAAAGGACTTGCAAATTTTCACAGTAACCATTCAAAATAACTTGACTCCATAAAATTCCAAAATCTAGTAAAAGAACTACAGTTAAAACCAACAATGTATCAATATCAAAGTAACTTCAAAAACATAACAAAAATATTAAAACTATCACTGTCATAAAATTCTCAGCACACATCAACAAAACACTTGTCCACTAAGACTTCACCTACTGACATTAGTTAAACCGCCTCATCAGTACACCAAACCGTGGCATAGATGTGCTCCATCAACTTCGTATATCCTTCTGTAAACTCAGAGAAATCACCTGTTGAAACCTCAGCACCTACATCACAAAACTCATATATTAGTCTAATGCTAAATAAGTAGAGCAAAGAAATGAAATGCTGAAACATAAAGTTTAATCATGCAGTTTCTACTTTCACCACTCAGTTGAATTCGTTTTCTGTTGTTCCTTCGGTACAATGGAAAGTGGATCAATTTTCTCAAAGTCTACATCCTCTACTCGATTAAGGGGCGGATTAGTTCCCTTAATAGCTGATCTGATCTCTCTGTTCGATGGAAAGTGGATCAATTTTCCCAAAGTCTATATCCTCTACTCAATTAAAGGACGGATTAGTTCCCTTAATAGTTGATCTGTTACAACCTGTTCATGCCTTACCATGGCATTACATGTAAATTCTTTTTCGTTTTCATTCAATAAAACATGATGCATGACATACTGAAAACATTCAAACATGCATAAACCTACTGTTTTGTGATGTAGGCCCGAAGGCACACACATACTCCACTTACCTGGTTTGCTGAGAGATTCCTGGTTGTAAGCTACTTCAAGAGTTGGCTCACATAAAACATAAGCACAACATTACTTAACCTCATTCTAAACTATCCAAAAATTTAAGGAAAACTAGTTTGGAGGCTCTGTTCTTCGTACATTCCCAATTCACTACAAAACCGAACTCAACTCTCACTCCCAGTATTCTCAAAATACGCATCTACAATCCTCTCTATTATCTATAATCACTAAAATAGCGAGAGATCGAAGTAAAACTCACCTAGAACATTCTAGAACACTGCTTCGTGATGGTTCTCTATACCTAAGCATTGTTGATGGTTTGCAATACTGTTGTCTCACTCGCTCTGACATTACCTTCACCGTAAACAAGGTATCACAGTTTATGCATTGTCCATTCGAAATTCATTGGCAAGCAATCAAGTTAATTCTGAGATATCTTCAAGGTACGTCAGACTTAGAGATCTCCTTTTCATCATCTCCTAGTTGTGACTTGACCAACTATACGAACGCCGATTAAGCCTCTTGTCCTGATGATCACAAAAGTACAAGTGGATTTTGCATCTTCATAGGGACTAATCTCATATCTTGGTCTTCTACAAAACAAAAGGTAATCTCTCACTCAAGCACCAAATTAGAATATCGAAACATAGCAAATGGCGATACTGAAGTTCTATGGTTACAATCGTTGCTGAAACTGAAAGAATTGGGTATTGTCTCAACCAAGGTACCACTGATTCTATGTGACAACTTGAGTGTCACGTATCTTGCTTCCAATCTAGTTCTACACTCAAAATTCAAACATGTTGAAATTAACTTTCATTTTGTTCGGGAAAAGGTATTCAAGAAACTGTTGGCGGTCCAGTTTACTCCATCAGAACACCAACTCGCCGACACTCTTATCAAGCCTCTCTCACCGGCAACATTCTCTTCTTTTGCTTCCAAGATTTTCGGCCTACGGTCTTGATCTTGAGAGGGGATATTAGATACTACTGTTCACTTACACTTTAGTTTAGCTTTCTAGTTTAGTTTTACCTGTTTCCAATGCTCATCATTGCTCCTTTCTAAATATACATGTACAAGTGTGTTGATAGAAAACATACACAGAAGGATTTACAGAATACTATATCTCTCTTCTTCTTCTTCTTCTTCTTTCAAAACTGCTGTCCTTTCTAAATCCCAACGGTTTAAGTTCTAAACTTTTTCTTAGCAAAACAAATTTTGAATGTTTATTCATAAGCAATTTAAACCTTGATATTATAATTTATGTTGAGTTATTAAAGTCTTAAACACGTGTTGAAAAACTAAAACTCAAAAGAAAATTATAACTATGCAAGCGAGTTTTTAGAAGAAGAAATTTGCAAATTTACATTTTTAGAAAATAAATCAAATATTATCTAATTATGTGTTTGATTTTACTTTCTTAAAAATTAAATACACTTTTGACATTTATATATAACTATCTTCTTTTATTTTAAGAAGTACTAACTTGATAATAAATGTCGAGGATTAACCTTAATTTGACTAACTATATGATAATGAACGAAATACACAAATGTTACAAGGACAAGCAATTATTGTTCTATAAAATCTCAAAGACAAATAATTGGAAAAGATTTAGATAAAAATTGTAATTTAGATCCTACTCTTTGACGTCATTTATAAATTTTATATTAAATTTTTTTTTTTTATCAAATCAAACCTTAAATTTTGGTCCACGCTGTGAAAAGGATATAAGAAGTATTATCTACCAAAATAATTATCATTTGTCGTAGATTGACAAAGATGGAATTATATTGAATTGATAGATTGATTTGTAAATAAAACACAAATATTACGTTTAAAACATCCATATTTATTTAATATATTTATTCATTTAAAAATATATTATTAAATATCAATTGTTATATTGATTATAACTATATCTAAAATATATTTTATTAGAACACTTGTCTTAATTATTATTATATTCTCTATTTGATTTAATCCTATATTATTTATCTCCTATACTATCTACTCGCCAAACAGATGTTACAAAATTAATATGAACAAAGACTATTATAATTTGTAATAGTGTTAGATTCAAAATTCATTTGCTCCATGCATTTGATTTAATTGAGTTACAATTTTACATCTGATTATCATTAGTTGTTAATTGAATAATTAATTCATTATTTTTATAAATTATCTACTAGCTATTATGTCTACGAACTAATAAATAAGGGATTTAAATTAATTGATTGTATCATATTAGTGTTAGAACTCTCCGCTACGTATTTAATTTATTCCCATAATACAATATGTATTTTACATTATACAAAAATTTACTATATAGGAACAAATTAATAAAAGTATGTTAAATACAATAATTAAAATCATACATACATGACATAATAATTAGTACGATGATATCAATTGTTCTTCGTTCAACCAAAGTTATAGGCATAAATTAATTTATATGGTCTAATCTTATATAATAATATCATGTAAAACATATTTGGCGTCAAAGTAACACATTATTTTCCTAGTCAGATAGATATTATTTACACAACTATTTGTATGCATCGAGAATAAGTAGGAGAGTTCAATATGTGAGAAAATATTTATTTTAGACGACTATCACTTTGAGTACCTTTCTTCACAGAGGGCTGGGCAGGGTTGTTTTTGTCTCTCAGACTGGCCAAGGACTGCACCTTCCAGGCATCATCCTCCCAGAAGGTGAAAATAACTTCCGGGATGGATGAAACTTTCTGGTAGTCATCGCCATTTTCGTCTGGATGAAGGGTCATCATTAATTCTTTAGGCATGTCCAAAAACTCGAGCACTTGCAGCGCGGTTAGATGCTCAATGCCTGACGGCACTCTCCGTAATTGTTTGCACCTCTGGATGTTTAGCTTCTGAACACAAGGCATTGCTCCTTTTTCAACTTCTAAACATTGAAGCTCATCAAATTCATCCATGGTTAAAAGCTTAAGCTTCTTAAAACCTCCTGTTTGAAAACACAGTGCCTTCCCTTTGCAAGCCTGAAGCAGCTCTAGATGTACTAGGTTGGGTAGATCCTGAAGGAAAACCAGAGGATCATCCTTTAAATGACTCCATTTTAGATGCAACCTGACAAGACCATGAAGAGAGAGAATCCATGGAGGTAATGCATTCATCCTCCCTTTCAAGTAAAGCCTCTGAATCAGGAGTGGTGGGGAAGAGAGATGATGCAGATCAATTATCTCATTCTCATCATTGGCATTGATTGACAATGCTCGAAGATTGACTAACTTTTCGATGCTTGAACAAAGTGCTTTTTCATCATCTTTTTTCAATTTTAGAATTGCTAATCTCCTCAGTTGAGTAAGCCTCCCTAGCTCCTCCATAATCGCACCACCATCTTCGTCTGTCTCTATGAAGCAGAGCTTTTCAAGAGAGGATAAACGTCCAATATTTGCAAGGGCCTTAAACCCACTTTTAGTGTGAAAATTTAAAAAGGTTTCAAATTCGATACGATATATGAGGATGTGGCGAAGTCGTTGAAGATTTAAGATTTCGATAGGAAGCTCGGAAACAAAAGTATGTTTAAGGTCCAAAGTCTCGAGATTCTTGAGCTCGCCTATAAAGCTTGGAATGGTCTTCACCCGAGTACTCCTTAAGCTCAAGTACTTTAGAAGAGACAAGTCCCTTATTTCAACTGGGAACTTTTTCAAAGGTGAACTTTGAAGGTCTAACACTTTGAGCAACCTAAATCCATCTGGAAACATCACATTCATACTTGTTTTTTCTTTTACGCCAAACATGAACAAGGATCTCAATCGAGAGACAGACCTGTTTTGTTGTACATTTTTTTGCGTGTTATGTATGGATAGGCGGCGAATCTTGTCCGGCCATTGCAGATTTTGATCTTTGGCAACCATGGCAACATTTTGGTCCCTTGATTTTGCGATGATGATATCCCGCAATAGATCGTGGATGCGACACTTTTTCACTCTTCCATCGGTAGTTGTTCTTATCGGTTTGATCAAGTTTCTATTCAAGAGTTCATTGAAGTAGTCATCTGCAACATCTTCCAGTGTCTTGCCTTCTTTTGCAGCGATGAAGCCCTCTGCAATCCACAGTCGAATTAGTCGTGCACGCTTGATCAAGTGATTCTCGGGAAAGATGCTAATGTATAAGAAGCAAGATTTCAAATAATATGGTAAATCATTGAAACTAAGCGAGAGCACTGTCTTCAGATGCTTGAGTTTATCATGGCCGTTAATCTCAGATCCGAGACTACGACATACCATATGCCACTCCTCTATAATCTCCTTGCTTTTCGTAGCCAAAACACCACCGATCGCCACGATTGCCAGTGGTAGCCCATCGCATCTTCTTATTATATATTGACAGATTTCCTCTAAGTAAGGAGGACATTCTTTGTCGCCGCGGAACGTTTGATTACAGAAAAGTTCCCATGATTCCTTTGGTGGTAGAGGCTTCAAATTGTATACTTTGTCAAAGTGATTGACACTTGCAGAAGAAGCTATGTCGTTCTTTTGCGTGGTGAGCATTACTCGACTGCCGTTTTTATTGTTGGGCAACATATGTTGCACATCATTCCATTCTTTCAACTGCCATATGTCATCCAATACAATCAAGTACCTTCCTCTACTTAGCAAATCCATGATTATTTCTTTGAGCATTTGTGTTTTGAAGTTGTCCAAATTTTTTGGGGGTCGCCTCCTCATGACTTGGTAGAGTTGTTGAACCATGTCTGTGAGGAGTTCTTGTTCCTCCAAGGATTGAGAAACTGTGATCCAAGCATGGGTTTTGAAATGTTTCTTTACTTCTGGATCATCATACACTTGCCTTGCCAACGTTGTTTTCCCCATGCCTCCCATGGCAACCAAAGAAATTACTTCACAATCCAAGCTGCCGTCGACGAGCCACTGCATCAGTTGTTCTTTAGGTCCGTCAATGCCCACGAGATTTGCTTTCTTTAAGAGAAGCGCGTCTCCATGACTTCCTACATGCTTGGATTTAGAAGCTTGTTCAATTTTTCTTAGTTTGTCCTCTTGTCTTTTGAGTTCCTCTGCGATGACTCCAATTTTCGAGTTTCTTTCTCTTAAATCTGACCTGAGTCGATACCGAGCTTTCATGTTCTTTATACAACAAGATATTTGGTGGAAGATAGCATCTCCATGATCATGTGTATGAAGAATCAAAAGCTCATCAAAGACATCTTCGCAATCTTGAATCACCTCTCTAACTTGCTGCAACCATACTTTCAGCTCCTCCTCCCCTTCTTCGAACACATCCGCGTAACGTAAGATGGCTCTCAGTCTCTCCAAGTCTCTTCTCACCTGCTCAAATTCATGCCTCGTAAATCTCAAGGGTTGCATCTCGTTTTTAATGATGCCCATGATTGTTTCGAGCAGAAAGAGCACTGTGCTCTCTCCCATTCTTCTTTTCCTATCTGAAATTCGTGAAAACAGTCAGTTTTATAACAGATTTTGTACTTAGAAACTTTAATATGTCTAAAGCAAGAACAAAACTGTCTTCTTCAACTGCTTCTTCAAAGAAAATACATCAGAAACTTCCTTTGCAGCAAAGTCAAACACTCTACCTTTCAAGTGGATATATTTAATCCATTGCAGCCCTACAATGTAATTTCAGTGAAGCTCCTTCCAGGCGTTATGTATTTATTTTGTAAAAAATAAATCATTATTTTCTGTTCGCTTAAAATTTAATATTATAATCTACAACCTCTATACTACTCTTTAAGATAATTTCATAATGCATCACCCTGTTGTCCATAACCTGCCCTAACACAAGAAACTAAGTTCAATTGAGTCATGCAAAGAGGTGCTGCCGTTTAGAGAAAGAAACCATGAAGTAGATCTTAAAGAGTAAGGACACTTCTAATTCTTGTATGATGATTATTTTAGTGTTGTGTTAACACTGATAACCTCAAGTGTGGATGTGTAAAGTAACTTATGACCTGCGTCAAGAAACTGATGTCATCAAAGAGATGCGAGGGAGTTCCATCTAGGGTTAATAATTTCACGAAATTATACATGTATACTCATTGCTTGAGAACTAGTTGTTACGACCCCAAGACAAGCCAAAGTAGAAATATCGAGTTGAACAATCTCATCCTCGAAGAGATTCGACCGCCTGATCCTTACAATTTGCATCGGAAGATTTGAAACCATAAATTAAATCTAAGTTATAAATCACATAAGATGGGTTGAGTCTATATATTAACAAAGATTTAAAAATGACAGTGCAATAAATTTAAGTCGAAAAGAAAATATTGTTCGAGAGATAAAAATGTCCGCATCAAAAAAAAAAAAATTATACAAGTGAAAAGCAAAAGAAGGAAATAAATCAAATCTCATCAAAAGAAGTAAACACTCAAAAGAAAAGGAAAGACACGGAAGGAAACTCCAAAAAACTCGACCATCGGCCTTGGTCCTGGCAATATGGGTTCTTCCCTAGGAAAATCATAAACATTAGGGGTGAACGAACCAAACCTAGGGGGATTCCTAATGCAATAAAAATTTGTTTTCTTTATTTAAAAGATTCACATGAGTTAGAAAATGTCAACATGTATGGATTTATATTCAAAACATTACCATTTTAAAAATTGGTTCTAACAACCATCGATAAGATAAATGTTGAAAATTGTGCTACATGTTATTTAGTAGCGTATAAAGAAAATAACGATACCACCATTTTCTGTAGAAAACAATTCTAGTAAAAATAATGTCAAATCACGGAATTTTCACATTAGTATTCATAGATGAACAAAGGAAAAAATAATTTTCTGAAGACTAATTGAGACAACCAAAACATTTTAATCAAATTTATGGACTTTCACCATAGTACATATTATCGTGAACAGTCTCAGATGTATATTACGAAACTTGCTTACACCTCACTCGATTGAAAGTGCACAACAAAATAAATGTTTAAAACTAGTGTCCAAGTATCAAATGGATATCATGGATGCTAAAAATAAAGATGTAATACCAGTATATAATCAGATAATATGGATGTGGTTGACCAGTTACAAGAACCGGCCTACCTACACAAAGTGTGATCGACCTCGAAAATGATCGAGACAAACACTAAGGTTCTAGTAGGTATTTGGTAATTCGTACCACAAATGGAATTGATTGGAGAAACATAGAACCTCAAGCGAATGTTCAAGGACGATTTTTGCCAAAACAAATATTGTCCTTTGCACCGATCCTTTAGATTAGATGTTTGTCATGTAAATGTATGGTTATCGTAATTGCATTAAATATAAGGTTAGAAAGTTTGAACTTTCTCCTTTAAATCATGTTGAGCATAATAAGATTAACACCAACTAAATTATTAGGTATCAAAATAGGAGCATCTAATCTAAAAATATGTATAAAAATTAAATTAAGTTGTAACCAAAAAGAGGTAAAACTAAATCATTAATTCCTTACACATGAAGAATGACAGAAATTTTAATTTATTTACAAAAAATTGGTAGATTTTGTATATAAAAGAATTAATATTCCTTTATTTGCTAAACAATTGATATAGAGATGAAAAATGCAAATTTAACTAACACTTAATTCATTAAGGAATTGAAAAGAAAGGAGAGATGCATATATAACATGAGGAAGGTATACATATATACGTATGTATATATATAAAATTAAAAATAGCAACATTGACAATGAATTGGAAATCACGAGAAAGTTGTTTAATAAAGTCAGCAATTAATTCATACAAATAATGAATTAAGAATAGTTGATACAATTGGGAGATTGTAGAAAAATACTAATAAGATTATAATAGAGAAAGTTCAAAATAAAAGATGAATTATGTAAATCCATAAGTATAATCTTGTTGAAATCATCTACGAATTCAAACATCTTGGTCTTAAGGTAAATGAGATTGATGAGGGATTTAGACATATATAATGAATCTGATTCAGCCACAGACAAACAGCTATGATTTCATTTTTAACCTCTATTAAAACTTCATATTCTAAATGCAAGAAGATACTATTATATGCCAAGTCTACGATCTTCTCTTTCTCACTTTTAGAGAGTGAATCGAACATCTTTTCTTCCAACGTCTAAATCAATTTGGCCATCAAATGTCTTTCCACTGCTTGGGACATCCCAAGGTTATTTTAGAAAAAACTTATTACAAGTTATTAGAACTCAAATTACGCAGATTATCACCAACTATAATAATAATATATAGATCAGATCTGAAATTCAAGAATAATGCCCAATACACAAAGATAAAACGTAAAACAGAATCACAATCAAATTAAGAGAAATAAAGAGTAGGTCAAGATAGTTTAAATTTTTTTTGAAGATTATAATAACAGCATGTGCAAGTCACTCTCAACACATCAATCTTAGCCAATCAACACCACATGCTCTGTAATCTTGAACAAAATGAATTCAATAGTTGAGGCACTTAATTTTATAGATCAATAAAAATTTGTTTTTCTTTATTTAAAAGATTCACATGAGTTAGAAAATGTCAACATGTATGGATTTATATTCAAAACATTACCATTTTAAAAATTGGTTCTAACAACCATCGATAAGATAAATGTTGAAAATTGTGCTACATGTTATTTAGTAGCGTATAAAGAAAATAACGATACCACCATTTTCTGTAGAAAACAATTCTAGTAAAAATAATTTTCTGAAGACTAATTGAGACAACCAAAACATTTTAATCAAATTTATGGACTTTCACCATAG